>LOEQ01011660.1:4504-27422 GCA_001685075.1 Bramus lutescens
GGCTGACAATGGGGGCTGACTGAGAAGCCATTGATAAAGGCACTGGGACTTGTTGCTACTGCATGTACTGGCTTTTTGGGACCTTAGTCTATTTGGATGCAAATCTTCCTAGTCCTGGATGTAGGGGGAGGGCCTTTGACTTTCCACAGGGCAGGGTTCCCTGTCCTCTCTTAAGGAGGGAGTGGGAGGGAGGAGAGTGAGTGGGGGAGCAAGAGGGGAATGGGAGGAGGGGAGGAAGTGTACATTTTTGAATGGAAAAAAATTAAAAAAAAAGAAATCAGAGAAACATCATGCTCCACAATAGATACTAATAGCATAAAATACCTTGGAGTAACTCTAATCAAGCATGTGGAAGACTTGTATGGCAAGAACTTTTTATCTTTGAAGAAAGAAATTGAAGAAGACACCATAAAATGCTCTTAGGTAGATAGAATTAACATAGTAAAAGTGACAATCATACTGAAAGCAATCTACAGATTCAATGCAATGCCCATCAAAATCACAGCAAAACTCCTCACAGATACCAAAATAACAGTACTCAATTTCATATGAAAAGCTAAAAACCCAGGATAGCCAAAATAATCGTGTACAATAAAGGAAATTCTGGAGACATCACAATCCCTGACTTCAAAATCTACTACTAAACTAAGTACTGAAAACAACTGGGTATTGGCATAAAACCGGACAGGTAGAACAATGGAATCAAATCAAAGACCCAAATAACAATATACACATCTATGAATATCTGATTTTTGACAAAGAAGCAGAAAATATAAAATGGAAAAAACAAAGCATATTCAACAAATGGTGCTGCCATAACTGGATATCAACATGTAGAAGAATGAAAATAGATCCATATCTATCACTAGACACAAACTCAAGTCCAAATCTATCAAAGAATTCAACATAAAACCAACCACACTGAACCTCATAGAAGAGAAAATTGGAGCAATACTTGAATACATTGGCATAGGAGAGCATATCCTAAATATAACCCCAGTAGCTCAGACACTGAGAGAAACAATTGGACCTCCTTAAACTGAAAATCTTCTGTAAAGCAAATGACATGGTCAACAAGACAAAATGGCAGCCTACAGAATGGGAAAAGATCATCACAAACCCCACATTAGACTGAGGTCTGATCTCCAAAATATACAAAGAACTCAAGAAATTGGTCATCAAAAGAACAAATAATCTAATAAAAACAATGGGGTACAAACCTAAACAGAGAACTCTAAACAGATGAATGTCAAATGGCTTAAAGACACTTAAGGAAATGCTCAACATCCTTAGCCATCAGGGAAATGCAAATCAAAACAACTCTGAGACTCCATTTTATACATATAAGAATGGAAAGACAAAACAAACAAACAACAAAAAATAACCACTGATGATAACTTATGCTGGACAAGATATAGGGTAAAGGAAACATTCCTCCATTGCTGGTGGGAGTATAAACTGGCACAGCCCCTTCAGATATCAATATGGTGATTTCTCAGAAAATTAGGAAACAACTTACCTCAAGTCCCAGAAATACCACTTTTGGGTATATAGCCAAAGAATGCTCAATCATACCCCAAGCACATGTGCTCAACTATATTCAGAGTAGTATTGTTTGTTATAGCCAAAACATGGAAACAACGTAAATGCCTCTTGAACAAAGATTGGATAAGGAAAATGTGGAACATTTACACAATGGAGAACTACACAGAAGAAAACAAACAATGACATCTTGAATTTTGCGGGCAAATGGATGAATCTAGAAAAGATTATATGGAGTGAGGTGACACAAACCCAGGAAGACAAATATCATATATACTCACTCATAAGTGTCTTTTAAACATAAAGTAAAGATAAAATCAGCCTTCAAATCACAATCCCACAGAACCTAGATAACAATGAGGACCCTAATAGACATATATGGATCTAAACTACATGGGAAGTAGAAAACGACAAGATTTCCTCAGTAAATTGGGACCATGAGACCATGGGAGAGGATAGAAAGGGAGGGGAGTGGAGAAAAATATATAGCTCAATAAAAACAATAAAAAATAAAAAAGAATGTAGCCTTGAATTATAAGCAGTATAAACCCTCTCTTCTCCATGTTTCTTATTGCCAACGCGCTATAACACAACAGCAGTAATAAACCTGGAAGAGTGGGAGATTTTATTTTATACTCATCTGATGCAATCCCAGTTCCCCACTGGCTAGTCATTATTATAAGCTTCTTGTATAAAAGAGCAGGAGGGACAGATCAGTTACAGATGCATAGTGTGAAAGGAAAGGCTGATCTCTATGCATAAAGGGAAAATAGTTTGCAATGCCTGTGTAAGGTTACCTTCAGACATTTGCCACCACCCTCTTTCTCCTTCCTCATTTACCACCACCTTATTGGACCTTCATGAAGTCCAGCATTAGGGAATCTCTAAAATACATCATAAACTCCTCCTTCTCAAGTATCAATTTAACCATCATAGTCAACAATCCAAAATAAAGTAAATAATCTCCTTTTTTGATGAAATAATTCAATACTAAATGTTATGGGAATCTTATCTATGCTGTGGCCCAATGTGCAATTTGAATCAGGCTTTGGTTCAAGGCGGTGGGGGCAGGCGTAAGGGTGGTCACTTTCGGCTGATCAGAACGGATGATAGAATTTCCCCAACCCAAGAAAGAGACCTCCATGAAAGAGGAGGCAGGCCGGAAGTTTGCTCGTGCCTTTTAAAGCCTAGAAGTGAATGGTGGTGGTGGATGTCAGTCCTTGTGTTTATCTCAGGTTCTTTTTTAAAAAATTTGTCTATTTTTTTTTCGTTTTACAAAATAAACCCGAATTCCCTCTCCAGCACCTTCTCCTGTTCCTTCATCTCTCCATCCCAACCCTCATCCACTCCTCAGAGAGGGTAAGGCCTTCCTTGGAGACTCAACAAAGTCTGGCATACCAAGATGACCCCCCCATCCCGCATCAAGTCCTGGTCCCACTGTCTGGGGCACTACAAACAGATCAAGTAATCAGGTTCTTATCTTTATATTTGTCACACAGTTTTATTATAAAATAACAGAAAAAGAAATCCCAATATCTAAGGACCTTTTTCCATCACACTATCTCTACATTGAATGAAACAAATTCTATCATAAAAAAGATACATTCAGCTTTCCCTGAAATAAACTATTCTAAGGCAAGCTTCATTTGATCCTGTCATGACTTCATTTGTTATAGCAGTGCTCTAACAAGCTCAACTCAAGAAAATATTCAAAAGGCCAACATTATTTTACTTGCTTGGTAGCTGATAATGATTTCAAAATAAATCATAACTTTGACTCTCTTTCCCTCTCTAACACTTTTAGTAGCATAAATTAGAAAATGTGACTAAGGCATTTAAAAATATTAATAAAGAGCATCTTAGCCATAACTATATTTGCTATTTTCATGAATTGACTCATAAGAGGAAAGATAACCTGGGCCCCTATTTTGACAAGAGCAAGAAGAGTTTAGGTGAATTCAGGGTGGGAGGAGGCACATAATAATCTTTCAAACTTCTCTTCACGAATATTGTGTTTTGTCATAGCAATTGCACAATCAAATAAGAAAGTTCAATTTCCCCTTTATTTCCTTCTAATAAAACTTCTGTTCATTTCATTTCAGAGAGAAGATTGAATCTAAATTACTTTGACTTCTCTTGGTCTAACTTTGGTAAATGCTACCAGACAGAAAACGGAACCTATTTGGAGTAACAACCATAGAGACATTGAGGTACAGCCTACAGCTCCATTTTTGGCTTTGGTTTCTCCTGTCTGTCCTATGGCTCCTGTCCAAGAGCAATGAATGCTGGCTGCACAGTGTATAACAGTTGTACAGTCCGTCTTTCACCCATGTTGTGTGCCAATGAAGAATCTAAAAGGAGACTTGCCATAAGGCTGTTGCCCTTAGCTCCCTGGCAGGTTTGTTCTCTAAACACAAAGAGAAAAAGTAGAGTTTTGTTTGGTGAATTGGAATTTGTGTAAGATATAAAATGGTTTTTGGTTTGATGAAAATACTCTGGATTAATTTGTGTCTTCCTAAGTACTTTGACTGAAAACCTAACTCTGAACAATGCAGAATGTGACCTTATCAGGAAATAGGAGCATACTGGATATATTTAGTTAATGCGTTCTTCTTGGAGTCAATTGCCTCCTAATCCACTATGATTGATGTCCCTGTGAAGAGAAATTTAGATGAAAATATGCCAGTCAGGAAAATGTTAGGGGGAAAAACTGTAGTTATTTTACTATGAGCTAAGAAACTTTCATGGCCTGAGAAAACACCCTTGAAAACAGCTCTCTCTTTCTCACCTTCAGATGGAACATGGTCCTGCCAACTCCAAAATTCTACCAGTCAAAATACATACAATAAATGTCTGTTATCCAAACCACTGAACTTGATATACTATATTACAGCAACCCCAGCAGAAATATGTAAGTTAGGTAGCATAAACAGATCAAATGTCACTGGTATCTTATTACCTAAAATTGATGAAATTAAGTTTATTTTACAAGTTCTTTTGGCCTACCCTGCCTTACATTTTCTAGAATTAAAGGTATACAGAGCACCACACCAGCCACATTTATATTTATTTAAGCTAATGGTTCCACATGGCTTGCTTTTTATCATTTAATTCTTATTCATAAAAAGCATCAACATACAAATATCATATGATTATCAAATTCCCTATGAATACAATAAATTATTTGTGGCACAGAGTATATCTTGTGACCTTGACCTATTGTTTTTTGCTTATAGGATATTTTACTGTTCAGCCCCATATATTATTGAGTTCCTTATAAAGGCTTTCTATGAAAGCATGTCTCATCAACTGATATTGGGCTCCCATATAATAAGCATATAAGTCAATCCTTTAATACCTAACTTTGTGCATTACCTCCTACATTCTATAAGCTCTGTCCCAGTCAGAACAGATGAAGGAGAACTTTCCCAATTTCAATAGTCAGTCACAGGTCCCACAGAAAATTTAAGGTGCTCTCCACTCTTGAGGGTTTAGCAAGCTTTCATAGGAACATGGAGTGAGAAACACTATCTATAGCAAGGGATAATTCTAAATTACACTTGAATTGTTAAAATTTCAGATTCTTTCATCTCTAAGATAGAGAAACATCTCTTGCCAAACCCTTAAGATCCACAATACTTAGCAGTATGAAGCAAAAAAAAATCAGTAATAATGTTGTTGTTGATAGTGATGATAATAGCAAAATTATTGATGTAAATAAGAGATTATAGGAGAGATATTCTTTGTTGTGACTCTTAAGTAACTCAAAACAGTGCTTAATTGGTTTTAAAAAAAATGGCTCTGCCCAGTGCAGGTGAAAGTTAAGAAATACAGATGTTGATAACTAGCATTTGTTTTTTCATGGTAGAGATCTTCCTTGATTCTGGGAAGACTGCTTTGGGAAGAAATTAGGGATTCCATCCTGCTTCTGGCAGATATGAGAGACACAAAGGTGAGAAAATGGAGGCAACGACTTGATATATTCAACTTTCCATCTTACATATTCTTATATAAGGACAAGGAGACAGCTAAATAAATACCATATTAATTGAATAGGGAGATTTTGAACTCCTCTCTTTCTTTAATAAGCAATGAATGGTTTTAAATTGTCAGCTGAAAAGAATAGGAAGCCATATAAAAGAAAAAAGAAAGTTACTGCGGAAACAAAGTTCTTGGTTACTTATAAGCGGGTGCAATTAAAAATTAAATTTGGAGCCAAGTGTGGTGGCCCACACCTTTAATCACAGAACTCCAGAGGCAGAGGTAGGTGGTTCTCTATGAGTTCAAAACCAGCTTGGTCTGGAGAAGTAGTTTCCTGACAGCTAAGACACCACAAAGCAAACCTGTCTCAAAAATCATAACACTCAAACAAATGGAAAGTAAATTTGGAATTAAGCTTCGATAAAGGCATGGAAAGACCTTGTGGTAACAGAAGTTAACTAAGTAATTTTGTCCATGCAAATAGGTGTCTGAATTTGATATCTTGAAAGTCACTTTTACAAGTAAGTAATAATTTACTTGGTGACACAGTAATTGACTTTGTTCAGCAAAAAAAAAAAAATGGGGGGAGGGAGACAATTTTGATGTTTTCAGCTCAGAATACATAAATAGATAAATAGAGAAATATCCTGCAAAGATCTGTCATTCCTACAAGCTCATTTAGACTGCTAGTTGATTCAGTGAGCATGGCACTTTTTTTTTCAGTTATTCAAGAAATTACATCTGTTGTGTTTTTTGAGATTATAATTATATCATATTCTCTCACGTTCTCCTTCCAATTTGGTCAAACATACCCCTCCTTTCTCTCTTTCTCATCAAATTAATAGCTCTTCTATTTTCCTTAATTTTTCTTACATATATATATATATATATATATTTGTGAGTGTGCATGTACAAAAATATATTGCTATATATATAAATACAAATTGTAACATCTGTATAATGTTACCTGAATGTAAATTTTTACACTGACCATTTGGGGAAGACTATTTTTCCTACTCTGGAATTTTTAATGGCCTGTTGTTCTTTGTGTAGACTTGAGGCCTCCTGGACTTTCTCATCACTTGTTTATAACATATTCAGGGAGTCAGGTTGATGAGACTTAATGAGAATGCTCCTCTGGTGTAGTAGGCTGCTTGTTCTTTCCAGCTGTCCTGGCTGTCCAGCTAGCTTAAAAACCTGAAATAATCACATGGTTGAAATAATCACATGGAAACTGTATTCATTTAAACACTGCCTGGCCCATTATGTCTAGCCTCTTACTGGCTAACTCTTACATCTTAATTCAACCCATTTCTACCAATCTGTGTAACACCACGAGGTCGTGGCTTACCAGGGAAGATTCTAACCAGCGTCAGTCATGGTCAGGAGCTTCATGGCGTCTGCCACATTGTCCTTCTTCCCAGCGTACAGTTCTGTCTTCCCCGCCTATCTAAGTTCTGCCCTATCAAAAGGCCAAGGCAGTTTTTTTCATTCAACCAATGAAAGCAACACAAATACAGAAGGACCTTCTACACCACTCTGGCTCTTGTCATCTTTTCATTTTCCAAAATTATCCCTTTTAAAATAAAATTTACTTATGTGGGCTGACAATGTTCCTTTCATTAGCCAAAGGCTATCATACAAAAACCCTTACACCAGGCATAAAAAGCCCTCGAGACTTCCTAAATATTAAAGACTATTGCCATTGCCTCTGGTTGCTTCCAGAGATGGAAGGTAAGTTTCTATTGCTGAAGACACTATCCATTTCAGACAGTGTCCAAAATCCCTGAGATGGAACTGATTTGAATGCATCATTAACGACTAGTTTACATGATACCAGAATGATCCATGCATGGTTACAGAGGAGGGAAGAAGCTCAAAGTACTACTACTCTATGACAACTACAAACAACAATAACTCTCCATATGTCACAATAACCCTAGAAGCACAGTAATGGGATACATTAGCTTGGTAGTAACAAACAGCTCTCTGATTAGACTTAAGACCAACACAACAGAAAGAAAATCATGTCAGTATTGATACCTAGCCAAATAACCAGGGATAGCTAGTGAAGTCATAGATCTTGGAGAAGAACCAATAACTGACCATTTATCAACTATCCCTAACTACATTCTAAATATTTGTTCTTATGCCAAAATATACCTGTAGTCCTCACACATTATCAAAGAAAATTGTCTTTGCAATAGATGGATAGAATTACAAAAACCACAAGCAACCAATATGCAGTTGTAGAGACCAGTCCCAATTGTTCATGTCCAAAATAAATCCCATACTTAAGGGTCAATGTTGATTGTGGAACAGGGAGCAGAAAGACTGTTAGTTTCATTTAATAGCCCCATCATGTCTCATCTGATAGTAGGTAGAGAACATGACTTAACTGCAACTGGATTTAATCACTCTTATTTAGATGTAGAAAGTATATCAAGGAAAACAGATGATACATTTGAAGGAATTAACAAATCAGACTATGTCCTCTCATTATTAAAGGATGAACATGAAAACATTGTACATATTTAAAGGATTATTGCAGCCAAAGGATTAGTGTTGCATGAATATCAAACACCCAGAGACAGATATTGGGGTTCAATCTAAAGATCAGAGAAGCAAAGCAGCCAGGACAGTAGAGAGCCCTTACCTCTATGAAATCTTCAGGCAAAAGAAAACAAGTTCCTGTCTCATCCTACCTTGTATTCCTCTCTAGTGCTAAGATTAAAGGCATGCACCACCACCAGCCTGGAGATGTTTATTTACACCAGAGAAAAGGTTGTGAACTGGTAAGGGTATATGAAAGGGCTTATAGGGATGGCAGTGAACTTCAGTCGCATAATAATTACATATTTTTGCTTCTTCTCTGTGTCTATGAGAGGGAAAGAGAGACAGATAGACAGACAGACAGACAGACAGACAGACAGACAGACAGACAGACAGACAGACAGAGATATTCTTTGTGTAGCTCTTGCTGTCATGGCACTCACTCTGCAGACCATGTCGGACTTGAATTCAGAGATCCCCCAGCCTCTGCCTTTAAAGTGCTGGGATTAATGGATTGTACCAGGCTTGCTCCAGTCCATATGCTTTTCTTATATACTTCTACTTTTATACTTATATTTTATATTATAATATAATGTATTTTTAAATAGTTAAAGTACTGTAAATGAAAGAAAATCCTTTAAAGAAACTTGTTAGGGATCAGCTGGCACTCACACACACAAGGAATTGTGTGTCATATTAAGGAATGAAAAAAGACTTCCTAATTCTCCCTTCTCTTCCTGTATCTTCCATTCATCTCTGGTTTGTGGTTAATGGCCTCTAAGTTGGGTGGGTCTGGTCTGCTCCTATTGGCTTTCCTTGTTGTTGGTCTCAAGCAACAGTCTCTAAGGCTGTGCTCCTTATTTATTAAGTATCATAGAGAACATGGTATGGAAAAAGAGAGGAATTTTCGTTCTTTTTTTTTTTACTAAAAATAGATTCTTTTCTTCTACAGTTAATACATACCAGCTAGTTTCTCTTTCCTCTGCTCCTCCTATCCTCCCGTTCTTTTCTGCCTCATACACTTGACTAGACAACAGCCAAACAGGACAAAACAATATAAAATAAGACAATGCCAAAGACTTCACAGGAATCTGGACAAGGCAACCCACTAGGAGGAAATGAGTCTCAAGTACAGGTCAAAACGTTAGAGATATACCTGTTCCCACTGTTAGGACTCTCCCCAAATCACCAAGCTAACAGTCATAACATATACTTATAGGACCTGGTACAGACCCATGTACGCCATGTGACTGCCATTTCAGTTCTGTGAAACCATGTGATTAGTTGATTGGGTGAGCTATATTCTCTGCCTGTCACTCATCCCCATTGACAGACTTTCTTACCCCTCTTCTATGGGGGTCCCAGAATCTCTGAAGGGAGGGAACTAATGAAGACCTCCAATTATATTCTTTCTGCATCATGTCTGGCTATGGGTCTCTGCATCCTCTCCCATCTTCTGCCTGAGGAAACCTCTCAGATGATTACTGTACCAGCTACTCATAAGTATCACTAGGAGTCACTTCATTAATTTTTTTGTCAGTCCTGTTTGGTTCTAATCTAAGTGTCTGGACTATCCAGTCTCCTATTCCTGGCCATCCTGGCAGGGTAGGGCATAAACTTCCACTCAAAGCATGAGCCTCAAGTTAAACCAAACATTGGTGGCCACTTCTGCAAGTTCTGCTCCACTATTACCTCCAGCACATTTTATCAGCAGGACATATTGTAGGTGTGGGTGAGCAGTGGGTTTGTGGCTGCATTGATGTCCAGGTTTCTCTTTCTGCGGCATGCATAGTACCTTCTAGGACCAAAGGGCCTAGACAAGAGGATTGAAGGTTTTAGGCCCACACCAGCTCAGCCTCTCTTCATTCAATGACTGTATGAAAGTTGTCCTCAGAAATGGGGCCCCAGTTGTCAGTTTTCAGAGACTTTTTGTCTTCACGTCAGCCTAGGTTATTTAGGGATCTCCAAGGGATCCCTTCAGCCAACAACTCAAACAAATGTAACCCAGTCCCACCACTGGAAGCCTTGCATGGCTGCAAATGGACAGGGCAAACTTGGCATCTTCCATTATTTAGAAGTCCTCGCTAGAGCCAACCTCATAGATTCTAGGAAGTTACCACTGCACTAAGTTTTCACACTGCTTCATAAATGACCCAGAATTCCAACTGTTTCTTCCTGTGCCCCCCTCCTCTAACCCTCCCCTACCTAGAGATGACTCAGCCATTAAAGGCTAGGCCCAAATCCAAAAGTATAAAATATGCATAATTAATGACTAAAATGGGTTCTATCAATAGTTGAAATTGCCATCTCTTCCCACATTCTCTCCTTCTACACCCCATCTGATCCCTCTTGTTCCTGTCTCCACCAACCCCAACTCTACTCCCTGCTGTATTTCCTCTTTCCAGGGAAATAAAGTAAGAAAAAAAAAGATAAATCATTAAAAGAATTTTACAAGTTCTGACCTGAACTGGCTCAGAATAGCACTCAAAACCATAAATATATATTATCTACACATATCTACAATATCCACAGATTGATTCCAATATTAATGGGACAATTGGTTTTTTTGGGTATTTGCTTTTTATTATTTACCTATCATCTATCTATCTATCTATCTATCTATCTATCTATCTATCTATCTTCTATCTATGTATCTATCAATCATCTATTATCCCTATCCATCCATCTACCTATCTATCTTTCTATCTATCTATATATATAACCATATATCTATCTATTTAATTAATTTGATTGTACGAGACAGGGTTTTTCTGTAGCTTTGAAGCCTGTCCTGGAACTAGCTCTTGTAGACCGGGCTGGTCTCGAACTCACAGAGATCCACCTGCCTCTGCCTCCTGAGTGTTGGGATTAAAGGCGTGCACCACCACCACCTGGCTGGGACATTTGTTTTTAAGGTTGAATTCAATCTGTTGGCTTGTTTCATCAAGTATTTACACAACACACATGTGCATGTACACATGTATTAATTCGGATTACAGGCATGGAAGAGAACATATTTTAAAATTAAAGTTATGCATATAAATAAGGTTATAAAAAGCTGACCACCTTTGGGCCACTAAATCTTGACATAGAGACATTATTAGTTATGAATGCTCAGTCTAGCTTAGGCTCATTTCTGGCTCCTTTTTTTTTAACTTAAATTAACCTGTTTTTCATCATCTACCTTTTGGCTTGGGGCTTTTTACTTTCTGTCTGTAAATCTTACCTTCACTGCTTCTCACGTGACTGGCTGTGTGACTGCCTGGCTGACCCTGGGCATATCCCTCCCCTATTCTGTTCTCTCCTCCTCCTTCCTGTTCTCATCCTGTCCCAATCCTAGACACCGCCTCTGACTTATTCTCTCCCTGCCAGGCCTACCTTTCCCTCTACGCCTAGCTGTTGGTCATTTAGCTTTTTAGGAGACCCATCAGGTGCTTTAGGCAGGCAGGGTGAAACAAATGCAACACATCTTTACATAATTAAACATACATCCTTACAGCATTAAACAATTGCAACACACCTTTACATAATTAAACATACATCCTTACAGCACTAAACAAATGCAACACATCTTTATATAATTAAACACACATCCTTACAGCATTAAACAAACACAACATAAACAAATGTAGCACACCTTTACCTAACTAAAGTAATATTCAGTAAAGTAACAGTGAGTTTCATTACGTTGTTTCTATAATTGCAAGTTACATAAAACATGTTTAACTCACAGTACAATAGCAGATTGAGTACATCATTGCTTTTGTTTTTGTTTTGAGAATATAATATAACCACATTTCTCCCTCCACTTTTCTTTCTCTAAACCCTCCATATGCCTCTCCTTGCTTTCTTTCAAATTCATTGTGTCTTCTCCATTAACTGTTGTTGCATACATATGAATGTACATATATTCCTAAATATAACATTCTCAGTCTCCATCATGTTATTTACTCATATATCCACAGAAAAGTGTAGTCTTTACGCCTCATTAAATAAACCCCTTATTGGAATAGATGGAGCAAACTGTAGACAAATATAATCAATCAAAATGCAGAATTTTGCAGCTCGGTCCTCATGAAAACATCTACAAAACAACTCCTGTATCTAATGCTTAAGAGACACTTCAAAAAAAGGGAGCAGAAAGATAATAAAACTAAGAAGATTATGGAGTTTACTGTGACAATTTGTCTTCTGGAAATGACAGAACCTACATCATTAAAGTGGCACCATCCTTACTGAGCAACATGATCTGCACAAGAACTACACCACTAGACATGCTAAAGGTGATGGGGAAAAACCCACAAGGTCTCAATCCTACACAAAGAAATACAGTCAGCTAAGGAATGCTGAAATGAGGAGACATTGTCTTTCCCAGTGAAGAGAACACCTACTGTTCATCCAATACCAAGTAGTCATCCTTGAGCACACAGTTTGAAAGGGATGGCAAGGCACAACTGAAGTTGGTTCCCAGTGATAACATGAGTTCAGTCTATTCAAAGGCATTTTGAATAGAGACATTTTCAGGACAAAAAGACAATACCACAGGTTAATGTCATAGAAAGGAAAAGGAGTTCATTTTCAATTTGCAATGATATGTATACCTTGAGGTCTTGTGCCTCATGTAAGAAATTAAAGTGCACCTTTATGTTACTTCTGGTAATCTTCTGAAGAGATGAGTAAAAGTTAGCCTACCATGGTTGTTGGTCATGCAAAGTGAGTTGGACACAAATCTAAATCACCATCATTGTGTAAAGACCTTACAAGATAATATTAAATCTTAAGGGGATCAGTATCTCTAAATCACTTGGATTACCACTTCTTAGCAGAATAGTGAAAAGTCTATGTCTTGTACCACGCTCTCCCTTCCTGGCTGCCCTATAATAATCTGTCTCCATGTTGATTCCTTATGTAATATCAGTGGTATAACTTTGCAAAGACTAAATGATCCACAACCTGGGTTACAGTTCTCTTTATATATGATCTTTTTAAAAAACAAATTCTCTAAATCCATTTTAACTTTGATATTTTTTGTGGTGAGACTGATCTATGAGAGAAGATTTTGGATACTACGGCTGAAACTTAAGCAATGACTTTTTAATAATGAGAAAGTAGACCAAATCAATGAACACAAATCAACAGAAGACACTTCCCAGATAAAGACCAAGTCAGACTTTACTGTTAATGTAAGCTTAAACAATACGACTTCTCCTTACAGAAATGATAGATTTTGATCTAGAATAATCATTACCAGGGCGAACAATTTTCCATTATAACTTCTTTGAAGCTTGCCTGTACACAGGATCTTTTCCCCGAGATACCAAGTATCTTTATATTTCGAAAATACTGGCGATGGCATTTTCTTGTGTTTAAAAATATTCATTCAGCCATTTACTCTTTGGTGGTCTAGTAAGATATAAATGCCAGAAGTTATAGCATGAAATGCATTCTGACAGCATGGTCAGCCTTATTTGTTAATTTCACAAAAAATAGAATTATCTGAACAACGAATCTCTATGATGGGTTGTCTGCATAGGGTTGTCCTGTAGTTACGTCTGTAGGAAATAATCTCAATTAAGTCAACTGATACAGCAAGACCTAGTATACTGTGAGTGGCACCATTCCCTAGCAGAAATTGGGTAAACACAAGCAAACAAGGATATGCACACATACGATTCAATCTCTCTCTCTCTCTCTCTCTCTCTCTCTCTCCGTTTGATTTTAACTATGATTTGACAAGCTGATTCATATCCCTGCCATTGCTTACTTGCAGTATTAGTTATTAACATGAAATTATAAGCCAATTAAATCCCTCCTCCTCCCATTCCCTATGGTAGGATGCCTTGCTCAACAATGATGCAGGGGTGGGGGAGGTCTTAGTCCGGCCTCAACTTAATATGCCAGGCTTTTTTGACTCCCCATGGGAGGCCTTATCTTTTCTGAGGAGTGAATGGAGAGTGGGTTGAGGGAATGTGGAGGGGAGCAGGAGGAGGGGAGATAGGGGAAACTGTGATTGGCATTTAAAACAAATAAAAAAATAAAAGAATGATATAAATTATAGCCCCAATCAAAGCAAGAATTAATGTTTGAATCTCAAGGAATAAAAAACAAATAATAAACAAATAAATCCCTCCTCCCTTAAATTCAATTAGTAGTATTATATAAGCTACTCCATCATATTAATTTGATGCAATAGTTGAAATTTTCCAATCAGATTTTATCCCCATGCTCTGACTTTCATGAAACTCCTCACAGATAAGATGGGAGGAAAAAGAATACACGCTAAGATCAAAATCATTTCAGATAACACAAGAGGGGAGGCCCCTGAAGCTCTGGCTCTTGACCCATTATCCAGGTTTAAGGACAAGATACCTGACTGAGACATTTTCTATAATTAAGTCTGATGGGGTCCCTGGTGTATTCAAAGGAGGCCACTTTCCCTGAATCTGCTTTTCAAGTGTTGCTGACATTCCTAAGTTTGAGCCCCTGGCCTAGAGAGGCAGATCAAGGGGGGTACACGTTTCTCACAGGAAGTAGCAAACACATGAAAAGGAGAGGGGAGGAAATGTCAGTGGGCTTCTTAATGAGATCCCTCCTTAGTGGAAGCCCCTTGGGCTAAAAAAGAAAAATTGCTGTGCAGATCGTTTGCTAATGAGCACGAACATAACCAGAGAATATCCTTTAAATACCCAATGAAGTTGGAATAATTCTCAATGCCATCCTGGACGTGCTGTGCCAAGTCAGACAATGCATTTTCAAATGCAAATCTGAGGCAGGCAGTGATAGCATACCAATGCAGTGAACAAGACAGAGTCACAGATACTTAAAAGACTACATGTCTTTGCCCTGTGCTTTGGGTACCTAGTTTCTCCTCTAGTCCATAATAGGTGGCTGTCCAACTCATGGTCCGCTGTCGCTTTCTTTGTTCAACTTCCAGAAATTTGAGATGAATGAAGAGCTTCACCCTCAAACCATGAGTGCTTAGTAAACATTCAGCAAAGCTGACAGGGAGGTTTCCTTAGTGCCCCCTTCCCTCCTCTGGTTTCTTTCTTCTTCTAAACTATGCACAGCCTACTGGAAGAAAACATAAAGAGGGGATGTAGATTTCTTATTTTTGGAAACTACATGAGAAGTTGTCAAACATGCCAGACCTATCTCATATTGACAAATCCCTTACTGGATCAGATATCTGGAGAATCTTATTTAGAGTTCACTTTTATTGAACGCAAATGTGAATGTGCATTAAACTTTGACCTTTAGGTCTCAATTTTCTTGGAAGAAGGAAGGCAGGTTTTTGTGGTTCCCTAAGGACTTGCAAGTTTGTCAGCAAACTGTGTACACTCAATCACACTTTCTTAATGAACTGCTGCTGTCAATTTTGTTTCCATAAACATACCAGCAAGGAAGCATAGAGAGGGATGATTCCTGAGATTGGCCTGGAATACCCCAGGGTGTCTCCAATTATTTCCAGGTGGGAGCTGAGGGTGTCAGGAAATTCTCTGACAAAACTAATTTTAATCCACTTCAGTTTGCAAAATTGCAGCCCATGAAGCACTTTGATTAAGAAGGACATTTCAGAAAATCAAGTGAGTCACAGTAGGGTGTTGCAAATGGAAAAACAAACAAACAAAAATCTTTGGTATAGAAATTCATCGGCAATTATATTTTTCCTGTTCTTGTCCTCACAGTATGTGGCAGCTCCTAATGGGAGCCCAATCCTTGAGTAGATTATACAATGAAATAAAGAAAACCCAATGTTTTCCAAGACTTTTGAATGTCTAAAACATTGTAAAATAAATTTCTATGTATTATAATTATCATAATGTCTTAACATGTTTAAAGAGAAACCAGTATGAACTACTTTATAGTATATAAAAATTAAGAATTTAATGATATTAAATAATAACTCATCTCAAAACTCCAAGCATGCAACTAGAATCCAGACTTAGATATCTCTAATGCCAAAACCTTATTTTTCTTAATGTCTTTTTAATTAAAATAGAATATAAAACCCCAGAAAGAAGATATAATAAGATAATACCTCAACAAAATTCAGGAAGAAAATTATATAACTGACAAAACATAAAATATAATTGTCTAAGTGCTAGGGAAATGTAAGACATCATGCTGACAAGATAAATAAACTGGAAAAGACACTTTCTACCTTATGTCCTTAATCTAGAGCCACATAAAAGAAGATAGAATTGATTCTCAAAAGTTCCCTTCTGACTGCTGCAATTCCCTCCGGTACCTTTGCTCAATATTCATACGTGCGCTCACCCAAAATAGTGAATAAAATAAGACAAAAGCATGTAAAGGAAGTATACTACCCTTGAAATATTACTACTGCATTGGTTCTGAACCCAGCTGTTGCTCTGACATCTAGCACCATGGAGACTTTCTTCATCTGTGCGGTGTTTGATGCCAAACCAGAAAGTTGTAAGAGGTTATTGCTGCATGTATTGAACCTTGAAGTTTATTCAGTTATATAGTAAAATACAATGAAAATGTCTGAGTTTTGTAAAGAAAAAAAGTGTGGGCTATTTGATATGTTAGAGCAAAGAAAATATTATGGACTAGTGTGATTAATACCCAGGAATCTAAATTAAATTAAGAGACACCGAACAGTGAATGATAAATTTAAGATAGTAAGATGAATCAGCAATAGCTGAACCATAAGAAAGTCCAGTGCAGTCGATGAGACTGGATTGATTAGCATGCAAATCTGGGGAGAGTAGTAGTGAAGTATTTAATTTAGTCGAAAATACTCAGACATAGCACATATTTATATATTCTATTGTTAAAGCTTGGGAAGCCATGGCAACCTGTATCCTTTAGATGTTTTCATAGAGGTATTACCTAACTCATTCTTCTCAAGCTCAAGAAAAAGACAATCAAGTCTTCATCAGAAGTTAGTAGTCGATGCCCCAAAGCAAAACAAAGCACATCCTCTGAAAAAAATACAAGATCCTGATGATTTAAAGTTTTCTTCCATTTTTACATTGAATCCCTATCTTGTGTTTTTGTTTCAGATTCTAAATGGTTATCTGCAATTTTAAAATATTATTTATTGATTCACTGATATTTGTCTTTCATGCTTCAGCCATATTGATTGACTATATGATTTTTTTTATCAGCCCTAAGGTTGCTATTGATACATCAAGGATTCTGCACTACCTGAGAACCAGTGGCTTGCTCTCACGAGAATTTTATTACCTTTGCATTTCTGTTGTTTTCTTATTACTCAAGTATTAATTCAATGTCATGTCCTCAGGAAGTCTTTCCCTGTATAGCCTTAAGAACGACTTGTCTATTAACTCATAACCTGTCATTACTTAATAATTTTAATATGCATTTTAGATTTTTTTAAAAAAATCTATTTTCTCTTTAATTTCAGTAGATTAGAGTTATAGAAGAGCTAAAGGGCATTCTATTTTTGTATACCATAGTACCCTTTCATATGGTAATATCGCCACTGTTTAGCGAGTAGATCTTGATACATTAAGAAAATAGTTAAACTCTGTCTTACTGGGGTTTACCATGAGAAAGGTACTGTGCAGTAGGTACAGAACAATAAACAAACAAGCAAAAAATCTGCAATTATTTCGGTGGGATATGAGTTGAATCTGCATACAACTCAGACACTGATACTAGAAAGAACAATTGATGGATTGAGTACACTGGAAAGAGATAATGAAACAAATGAGAAGAGAAGAAGGAGACAGAGGACTTTGGAACCATTCAGTAACTTCTTTGGTATGAAGTGTTTGGAACATGTAATGCTTTCTACTACTCAGCCTAGAATTCATGTAAACTCTTATGTGTAAAGAGCTCATTAGTCTGGTGTATCAGTAAATGTCTCTTATAAGTGACACGTGAGTTTAAGGCTAGATACTATGTAAGTTTGAGAAGACCCATAGCTTTAGATGCTAATTTTTTACAAGCAAAATATGTAGAGTTTCACACAGGGAACAGGGATTTCCAGCGCTGGATTTTGAATTTTGCTATGTAATGGTTTTCAGGTGATATTAAGCTAGTAGATTTGAAATATGTTGAAATATTCATGGGCATAAAGATTTGCCTTTCATGACTCTTCTTTGAGATGTGTAGATGCTGAGATTTGGCTCTCATAATTCTGATGCGAGAGTGTTAATGCTGGACTTTTCCTCTCACAACTCTTTTGGAAGAAATTTAGGTGCTGTTTCCAAAAGGATGAGCCACCGAAGGATATTGCATATAAACTCAGCCTGATATCCAGTCCTGTTGCTGCCAGTTAGGCCAACTGAGCAATAACTAACAAGAAGACATATAAGAAATAATATACTACATTAATATTTCTTTTATGATATTGACTTTGGGACTAATTTTTACAGAAGCATTGTGGCAAGACCTTACTGCTACAATATCATTGGAGAATATAAAATGTTGAAACATTTAAAAGAACGGAATTTGTGAGAAAGATGACTCAGTGGATAAGAGTATTTGCCACAAAAGCCGAACATGATCACAATGACACATATGGTAGAAAGAGAACATTGACTTCCCACTGTTCTCTGACAAACACATGTGGAGTATCATAGGTAAACACACACACACACACACACACACACACACACACTTTTAATGAACTTGCTAAATTAATAGAGAAAATTGCAGAGATATACATAGTAATTAAGTCATGAAATATCTGTTTTAAGACATGTCTATATTCATTGCAATATAATTCTATTAAATTGCATCTCTTTAAGTTGGGTCACTGATCACCAATGATTTATTTATAGATTTGACCAAAACACACATTTGAACTATATAGACATTAGTGTACCAGGATGTTAGCAAGGAAAAATATGTATATTATAATATCAATAACTGGAGTTTTTAGAAAATCATTTGGCACACTATCCCAAAATCTGTGCACACATCCTCAGATTGTCCAAGAGGCTCTGGATCTATAGATCAAATTGCAAATATGGGCACTTCAATGTTCCAATGGCACCTTAAAAGAATACATCCTAAGTTTGTTTGTCAGGTATTTCACCTTTGAACCAATAATATATCTACGACACTTTCTAGTTTTCTAATCTGTAAATCTGTCTTCCACTTACTTCAGCAAGAAGTCTGGAATGGTGATTATTTCCTCTTTGTGCTCAAGTTACAATCCACTTTTTCTCAATGCCATGTCTACTCATAAATGTTTCTGATCTCTCTCAAAAATTCTTTCCACTCAATCACATACCTTCATTGCACTGCAAGAGACTGCAATATTAAATGAGCATTTTTTTGTGGGAGATATACAGGATGAAAACATATAGATAGAACATACAGTGTCCAGTACACATATATTGCCATTTTTTGCATGGCTAGGAAATTTAAATTAACTTTTATGAGGAGTATAAATATAGTATGTCATTTAAAGCAGAAAGAACTAAAGCCAAGAAATGGAAGAAATTAATACCTCTTCCATTTTTTTCCTATGAGACACACAGTGAGAAATGGGGGTTATGCAAGCTGATGTTTGACTCTTGTCCCACTTCACAATCCTTGGGAATAACCTAGACATTAAAGAATTATATTTACTTTTTCCTCTTCAATTCCTTCCAAATATTTTAAGCAGTTAGCTGACAGACTACTTTATTTCAAAATAAGATGTATATCATCAAAACTTCAATTCTCCTTATCAAAATAAATGAATTTCGGCTTTGCTTGTGCTTAATCTTGCCTAGAAATTTACATTACCCAATCAAGAGTTAACAAGTACCCTTCAGAGAAAATAAAGTATCACATAAAAATTCCACAGGAAACTTAGCAATAAATCAGGCCTGGCTAGACAGTATATATGAAGATTTCTGGCCCTTCTGAAGTGTATTAAAACCCTCTAAATCCTGCCTTAGACAAAATATAAAGGAGAGCTGGGATCTGTCTCATTCCTGGGAGGAACTTCAGTTTTCACATACTAATATTTAATCATTGAAAATGTCTATATATACAAAATTAAGTCATTTAGGCTTTGTATAGAGAACACATTAATTTTATCTAAATTTTTATTCTGACATGGAGTGGCATACATAAGAGGGAAATAAAGTGCTCTGGAGCTAAGCCTAGAATATTCTTCTGCCCATCCTTTATCAAAAGAGAGTTGTAAAGTTGTCTTATGATGGCCTTTGATGAGGCCCATCTTTCTGTCAAAATACCTATGAAGACATGAAAAGATGTGGGAATTCATATATCTTAAAAAGTACACACTGATGTCTATTTTATGATCAAATTTTAAAGGAATCTGAAATGGAAAAACTGAAAAATCATTAGGTTTATATAATGTTATTTTCCCCAAAGAGTAATAAATTATTTCCTAATTACTTTCTCCAGGAATTGGTACTTATTTCACAGTTTCATTGTAGGTTAGATGTCAGAAGTTGGACAAGCTGTTTTTATTTTGCACCTAACACTGAACACCAGATTTCTGTCAGATGAGTGTTTGTGTGTGTGTGTGTGTGTGTGTGTGTGTGTGTGTGTGTGTGTGTAAATGACTACTCAAAGGTCTCTTTTCCCTAGGTGTCTTTATAATCCCCTTTTCTGGAGCTGTTATGATGGCTCAGTGTTTTAAAGCACTTGCTACTCTTATATAGAACAGGCTTTATTCTCCAACTCTCAGGATGCTCAAAACCTTCAGTCACTCCAGATCCATGGGATGCATAACACTCTTCTGGCCACTATGACTACCAGGCACAAACATGGTACAAATGTATGCATATGGGCAACCATGTAAACACAGAAAAAAAGTAACAAATCTTAAAAGTACCTTCTTCCATACAAGATTACCTTATTATATCAAATACAGTAAAACAGAACAAAACAAAACAAAGCCAAGGTGTTCAATGAATTAAGAGACAAAATGAGCTGCCCATCAAATATATCTATAGGTAAATAAGCCATTATAATTAGCTGGGTGAGGAAAACACTTCACATAGTTGTGGTAACTCCAAATGTTTATTTATTTAGAGCATTAAGAGATACTGGATACAGTTAGCCCTGGCAAAGAGGAATCTGCAACAGGTAAGTGATTCCATGGACTTTAGATGTTAGCATGCCCAGTTCTCTATCCTCAAATTAAAAAACAATGGATGATCAAGAGGCATAGAAAATAAAAATGCCATGACATCTGCGCAGATTTACAGGACTAAAGAAAGAAGATGGCCTGAGCAGCCCTGACTTGAAGGTTATCACTTTTCTTAATAAAAGAAACTGTAGAAACAAATAGGTTTCATCATTTACTTGTATAATTACATGTAGTCCAGAGATGTTGTCATGGGCAAGTAATAGATGTTGCCTCCATTACATGTTTTTAAAATAAGAGGCTTATCATTCCCTTTAATTTTTTAAACAAATGCCTTCCTTATTTGGAAAATGTGAAATTATCATGTGTTTTGTGGTCATGAGGCAACCATAAATTTGAATATGAATGGAGGCCTTTTGTATTTAACTAAAAAAGTTCAAACCAAATGCGACCTCTCTTTCCTTCTTAAACTTCTTCAGCTGATGCATAGTTGTATAACTACCATGCACTCATTTTATTTCCACTGCAATAATATTTTAATTTTCAGTTTCAAAATATAAATTAGAAGCTTAACTATAAAGATTTGACTTGTCTCTTAGAGAAGAATGATTCTCATATGGGGATGGCTCATTAACTTCCCTTGCACTACATTTCCACAGCATTTAACAGCAGCAAGAAGGCTTTATTGGTGTCTTTTCATAGTCACCCTTAGAGCTGAAAATTTCAGATTTCAGGACAACTTTGTCACAGTATATGGAACCCATCTTGAAGGTGCCATGTGAATGAAGAAGAGAGGCAGGAAGTGTCCAGGCAACACAGAGTTCTAAGTATTGGCATTAATTTCTGATGGAAGAAGGTTACCGTGTGGTAGCAAGATCAAGTGGGGCACTATAAGTTGTGACAAAATTAGAGGGATGCTGGAGGAAGCCTAGCCAAGTAGAGCAGATGTAGAGCCTCCAGCCAAATATTAGACCAAACTCAGGAAACCCCATAGATGAGGGGGAAGAAGAATTGTAGGAGGCAAAAAGGGTTGATGAGGACACCAGCAGAATATGGTCCATAGAATCAACAGGCGCTCACAGAGACTGAAGTGGTCATCACAGAGCCTGCGTAAGTCTGTACTACAGCCTCTGATTATACACTGTGTTTGTGTAGCTTGGTGTTTGTGGGATGCTTCGTGGTGGAAGTGGGACTGTCTCTCACTCTAAATGTCCCTTCTCTTGGGACTCTTTTCCTCTTACTGGACTACCTTATCCAGTCTTTATAGAAGGGTTTGTGCCTAATCTTGTTGAATCTTGTTGTGCCATGTTCAGTTGATATCCCTGGGAGGACTGCTCTCTTTTGGAAGGAAACAAAGAAGCAGTGGATCTGCGGGAGAAGGGAAATGAAAAGAGACTGGAGAGAAGGGGAGTGGCTGTGGTCAGGATGTATTGTATGAAAGAAGAATGAACAAAAGAAAAGGAAAAATTTAGGGGCATTCCTATCAATTAGAAAAGAAATGACTTCTTTCAACCCAATTCATATAGTGTATCTCAAACTAATCTTGAAGAACTGTAGTTGTTTCTTTTTGTTTGTTTGTTTGGTTTGGTTTCTTTTTTTTCCTTAAGAGTCTATCCCAAATAAATGCATGGAGATTTATTCTTACTTATGAATGCCTGGCCTAACCAGTTTTTCTAACTTAAATTATCCCATCTCTCTTTATCTCTTTAACTACACTTTGCCTCTAGGCTATATATACACACACATACATACACACACATACACACACACACACACACACACACACACACA
>LOEQ01011661.1:0-16892 GCA_001685075.1 Bramus lutescens
CCTCCCTCCTTCCTTCCTTTTCTTTCTTTTCTTCCTTCTTTCTTTAATTTTTTTTTTCTGAGGTGGCATCCTTTCAAATTTCCTAGGCTTAACTTGAATTCATTAAGAACTCAGGTTTGCTGCTAATTCTTTGTGATCCTTCTACCTCACTGCCGAGATTATAAGCATGAGCCACCACACCTGATTCCCCAAACTTTATTTTCAAAGGATTTTTATCACTTGATGTTTTCTTCAGTGCTTGAGATTAAATTCATGAACCTACACATGCTGGGCAAAAAGTCTACCAGTTAGGCTCAGTGTTTATATATTTTGGAACTGTGTTTTTCTAATTAATTTGACTGTAAATGTACACTGATCAATCATTAAAAGGAGGACAGTAAGCATTTGCAATCACTCTATGTTTCATGTTCTTTACATGCCGATGCTCATTTCATTCTTACAAGATATCCAAGATAAGATCCACAGGACCAAAGTACTAGTGCCCCTTGTGGTACTCTTGGAAAATAGTGGAACTTACAGATGGGAGGCCAGCAGAAGAATGTTTAAACATCTCTACAACCATGGCTACTTCAGAGGGAGGGGATAAAACTTGCTTCATCCCCAGGAGTTTCAGTCTAGCAAGAGAGAGGCAAAATATAAAGAATATTACAAACACCCATCAAAAATTTTAAGGGCAAGTCCTGAGAAGGATAGTTTTGAATAGGATTGTGGGAGATAGGTCCTTTATGCTTTTATTTTCTGGTTATTAGGTTAAGGGATTTTATGTGTCAAATATTCTCCCATTGATATTTGGGCTTGATTTATCCTGGATATCCACAATATTTATAGTGTTTGGTGAATTTTCATGAGCATATAAGTTTACAGTCTTTGCCTAAGAATTTAAAATAATGGTTTAAATATTACCATTAAAAGACATTCATAAAATTACAAAACTACTGTCTAAAATAACATTTGTAAAATATTGTTCTATTAAACATTTCTAAGTGTTTTTGTTTTATTCCATTTATTATTAATATAATTTGAGCAATTTTTATAGTGTTTACCTTTCAAAACTATATATGATAAAGAAAGACATGACTTGTGTTGCAGAAACTCATCTGAGTACAAGAGACAGATCTTTGGATCTGGGAATACATGTGTGATTTGAAGCACAGAGGATTGTCTGACTTCTGGTAACACCTTTATTCTAATGCCATGGAAAATTTTATATTAATATACATTTGGGAGGCAATGATGGATAACCCTTGAATTTTTTGAAGAAAATATTTCATAGAGTGATCAATGTTTAATTTTTATTCATACTAAGCAAGTAAAAATTCTTAATTAAAAATGCATTGTTTAAATAGTGCTGTTCTTGGAAATGCTTACATTTCTGGCTTAGTTAGGGTTGGTATTGCAGTGCTGAAACAAGGATCAAAAACAAGCAAGGGAGGAAAGGGTTTATTTGGCTTAGGTTTCCACATTATAGTCCATCACTGAAGGAAGTCTGAGCAAGAACTCAAACAAAACAGGAACCTGAAGACAAGACTCATACCCAGGCCATGAACGGGTGCTGTTCACTCACTGGCTTACTCATTCTGTATTTTTATAGCACCCAAGATCGCTACCCCAGGGGTGGGCCTACCCACATTGGACGAGGACCTTCCACATCAATAGCTAATTAAAGAAACACCCTATAGCCAGATCTTATGGGGGCATTTTTTCTCAACTGAAGTTCCTGACTTTCAGATGACTCAGGCCTCTATCAAGCTGCAGTAAAGCTAGGCAGAGCAATATCTATCCAGGAAGTATACTGTGCTTTATAACATAAGTCTCAAACGTGCAGATTCTTGTCCATCTCACACTGAAGACAATTCTGACCCTTCCATTAGCTACTCTGTTGATTTTAGCATTGTGTCTGTAGCTGTTTTACTAAATGACCATTGTCTCAGTAAAACAGTTTTTTTTCTAATTTCATTTCTTGTCATTGAAACTGATGCAACCAAAGTCTCTCTCTCTTTTTATCTTTTGTAAATTAAAGTACACTTTGCTTTGAATTAGGTGAGGAAGTCTTCACATAAGTAAGCAAACTGACTCAATCTATCTTTGACTAAAAGAAGTGATACACATAGACCAGAAGGCAACCTTTATACCATTATTTCTTATCCCTGCATTTTAAATAGGCATATCTTTAAAATATTCTTTCGAAACAGCAGCATTAAAGAGATTTCCCTTGTGAGTAACAAGAACAAGCTTCGGTTGAAATTCTACAAGTGAATAAAGGTCAGGGAACAGCCAAATTAAGAAGCAATCAGCCTGTGCCCGGCACCATGGAGGCCAAGTGAGTCATAGGCCCTAGGGGAGAGTGTGCTGCTATTATTTTAAATGGACAGAGTGTTAAACCAGTTCCTAATGAAGTGCCATCATCCCCATTGATTAGTGCATCTCTCATACCACATCAGAGAAGCTTCTTCTCTTTTCCAGTAGATGACAGGGGACACAGAGATGCGCAACAGAGATGCAGAGAATTGCTCAACCCTCCTCTCAAGGCTCTGGTATCATCGTGATAGAGGGATCAGAAAAGCTATGAGTTAGGGACAGCGGATGCCTACAGCCAATCCCGGGTTTCTAGATGTTCATGGCAGTTACACATACTTTGCCTGTGATTGCACGAAGTCCTGTGCAAGATGAAGCCAGGCAGAATACATCGATGGAGCAAGGAGGAGGTAGGAAGTTCACCCACCCGCTGAGAAGCGATTTGCAGCTGATAGCAACTGGGAGAAAGAGAAGCCTTTTTCTTCAGGGATGTGACCACTGAGAGATCACCCACGGTCCTGGAGCTGGCCATAAACTCATGAACATACAGGCAGCACTAGGCTATTAAAGGGTTTAGTTAAATAAAATAGAGAGACCACAAGGAAATATTGGTGGTGTCCATAAGAGAGAAATTACAAGGAGAATAAGGGGTGAACCTCATAAAACACCTTATAGATATGTTTGAAATTCTGTCTATAAAAATACAGATAAAAAGGTAAGTGACACCTAGCCAAAGAAAAAAAGTAAATTATTGACATTACTATGTTCTTACAATTCCATAAACATTTAAGATTTCCAAAATATTTTGTCATTCCTTTTAAGTTAGTATCTAACTTAATTAATATCGGAATATAATTTGAATATTCTAAATTTTTCTTCTCTCAATAACAAAGTATCTTTAGAACATTTAACTTGCATTTAAAGAGGAATAGGCCTTCCGTATTTGCTTAATTTTTCCAGACATATATAACTTAAAAAGCAGACTCTTTAATTTGTGTGACTAGTAAGCCATTTAATTAAAAAACCCACCTATCTACTTGAAAAACATATGAAGTCTTTTGTTATGAAAATGTCTCTATGATTAATATGAAGAACTGAGACATAAAATTCTTTCAAGAAAACAATATTGCTGAAATTATAAATGAAGAGTTGAATCTCTAAAATAGCAATGCTAGTAGTCCTTCAAACTCAAAGCTATAATCTAAATACAAAACTTAATAATAAAATCATGCATGAACTTATTATAAGAAAGAATTCAAGGAGTAGTGCAAATGCCAGAAAGGTATTAAGAAGATCAATTTTTTAAAACAATCAACTAGCTGCACTTGGACCAAAGAGTCTGAGCTTTAGCAACATCACTTTAGTTACAAATGAATCACTGAGAAGTCCAACCAATAATAGTGTTAGCACAGAATCCCCACGTGCTGACCTCAACGAGTGGTAGGATAAATGCACAAGGTGACACATGCTAAACTTTGTCACCAGACCGTGTATTTCCTTAAGTTTTACCTACTAGCAGGTCTTCAGATTTAAAACAAGCGAACAACTCCTCCCCACCCCCAAAATAATCCTCAAAACAGAAAGAAAAAGAACTGTCCCCTGGAAAAATCATCTCAGTCAAATGCTGTGATTATTTTGTGTCTTGAACCGATGTACTTAAGCAGCCTGTATTTGACAGCTCTTGGTCCTAAGAAAAAACTTCACCTAAGGATGACAAAAGAGTGATGGAAAAAAGTTCATAGGATTGATAGAGCCGGCATTTTACCCAACTGTGCAGTGGCACTAGCAAAATATTAGTTAGCAATCAACCAACTTGTAGGAAGGAAATGCTTGAAGTTTATTCATTTAATATTGATTAGACACTACAAAGGGTACTGAGCCTTTCTCATTACAACCACTTCAAGTGTGGACTGCCCAGATTGCTTAGCTCGCAAAGGCATTTGCCTTGCAAACTTGAGCTTGATCCCCAGCACCCAAATAGAAATAGGAGGAGAGAGTGGACAAGAACACTGTAAGTTGAAATGGCACATACCTCACACAACAGCAACAATAATCATATAACAACAACATTTCAAAGGAGCTCGGAATTTGGAAATGCCATTTTAAAAACAATTGCTTAAATAAATTCTAGACAAATTAAAATTGGCAGACGTCACATTGTTTATGACCATAGGGATTTAAAATAGGTTACATTTCACAATAAAACTATGGTAGTGCACATGGTATCTCTAAGTGCTAATCAGAAGACTGCTACATTTTAAAAAGAAGTAACTGTGGGCTCTGCACGAGCTCATTGAGAAAGCTTTCATGCAATAATTTTCGTTACACTGTTTGCTGAGTGTAGTAAAACTGCTAAATAAAACCTAGCTGGTTCAGTTTCTTTCAAATGACAGTGTAATTTACACTTCCAGGTTACATGGTTTATATTTCTCCTATAATTTTTGTTTCTTGTCCATCATATAATCAGATATATATTCTATCCTACATACTAATATTCTCTAATATAAATTTTCATTGCAAATGAAATATCTTTTTTAAAAACCAGGTTTTTAAAGGCAGAGTTTCTCTGTATATTTCTGACTATCCTGGAAGTCATTCTGGCCTCAGCCTGGAACCAGGCTGGCCTCAAACTCAGAGATTCACCTGCCTGTTGGGATTTAAGGCACCTACCAGCACTGCCTGGCTGCAAATGAAATATCTAAACAGTAAGCAAAACTGTCTATACAAGTGGCATATTTCATGTTTAAATGATATTTATCTGCCAATTAAAGATCCAAGGAATTATTATTATTTGACTACATAAAATAATACAACTTATTATTTATATGGACTATTTTTAATAAAGTGTATTCAAACTTTCACTGCTGTGCCAAAATTACCAATATGAAATTCTATTGTTTTGAATGTGGAACAAGGCAGAAATGGCAGGGTAACCTGAGTATGTGGAAGAAACTGATCAACTATAGTTAGACAAGGAAAAAAGAAAGGTAAAGAAGATGGCTGACAGCTAAAACAGGCACACTACCCTTATACCTGCAGGGACCTACCTTTTCCAAACAAGTACCCCATTCTGCATCTCTACATAGTCATATTGAGTTGTTTACTTTTTGAAAAATTTGATGGACCAAATCATGAATTACATTGGCTCTCATAACCTAATTGTTTAGGGAAACATTTTCACAAAACACACAAAGGTGTGATATCCAAGGTACCTATTAATCTTATTGAATATGCAAGACATATTAACCTTTGAAAGTTTACCACTTATCAATTTTATCTCCAAACACATCTCTATAAATTACATTTGTTTTCTAAGTACAGACAATAACAAGGTCATAATTTCAGCCCACCCAGTTTAACTATCCTGAATATAATCCAAGGTAGATCAATTGTTTGCCTAAGTATCAACAAATTTAAGAAGGTCAAAAAGGGAAGTACAAAGTTTACTCTCAGGCAGAGCTACTGAAACTCTTAATTCAGAGCCCCTAGTGAGTGTTGGGGAGGTCAGGATACAATGGGACAACATAAGCATTACTAATACAAAATAGGAATGGTGACACAGAAAGAAAATATGGGACAAAATGAAATCCAAATACTAAGTCCCATATCACCATTTTTGGCCTCTCCAACCTCCTGAGATCTCCTCTGTATTTCTTGTTTCACTGTCCTGTTATCGGGCACCTCAGACACGGATCACAAGTCCTTTTCTTCTACCAGACTTTGCATTTCTTTCAAATCCTCCATGGCATTTCAACATTTACATTCTGTATTGCTAAGAAACCAGCTTCTCATTGACCAAGACCAAGGACTACTAGTCTACAGAATTATGAAAGAGTCCTCTTAGATCATAGTTTCATTGGTCTTTGAGTATATCAATGAGTAAAATTAGAAGAATGCATTACAAAGTTGCTCTGTGGAGAATGATAGAAGAACATACCCAACATGGAGTTCTTGAGTTCACATGCATATATACAAGCATATGAATTGGCATAGCACACATATAACACACACACACACACACACACACACACACACACACACACACAAGATGACTTTATTAACCCAAATGTTATGTGGGCTTTTCCTACCAAGCATAATAATTGTCAAATATTCCAAGAATTTTATTTTTTGATAATTATCGTCATAAATATAACTAAAAGTCACCATGAATATCCATGCTCCAACGTTAAGAATGACTCCCTGAAATTTAATGGATCAGATCAAGTAGCCCGCATTTTTAAAACTTATCTTTCACAAAAGTCTCAGAACATAGACAAAATGAAATGAAATTCTGTCAGAATTTAATACAAACATCATTTAGTTCACTTCTTAATTAAGTCCTTATTCTTGTCTTAAACCTCTTTATTGTATATATATATATATGTGTGTGTGTGTATTTCTATGAGCATAATGATCTTCTGAGTTCTCACAAGAATTTCTCTTTAAACTACACTTACAGCACTATAGACTTCCTTAAGTCTATGTCTCCAAGTAACTCAAAAAATTTCCCAGAAATCAATTCTAAATGCTGTTGAACCTTGTAATTAGGAATAGTTATAACAATAACCAACTTCTGGTACCAAATTTTTCTGATAAAATTTCTTTGCTGAGACCAAGCTCTTGAACAAAACAGATAAAATAAGAAATACTTATTTTTGATTAGAGTTTTGAAGATTAAAAGTTATGGTCATCTGTCTCCATTTGGTCTGGAGAAATCTGAATGTCATGATGATAGATTTATGTATCATATGCTGCTTGCTTCATTGTAGCTAAGAAGGACAGATAGTAACAGTCTTGATCGTAATTAATCTCTTCCAAAAATAATCTCAGTGATCTGCTTTCTCCACACAGGTCCCACTGATGTGGGATTCCTCTCTGTATGCTATGAATGTGTTCTATTGATATTGGTTAATAAGGAAGCTTTTTGGCCTATGGCAGGGCAGAATGTAGCAAGGCGTGAAATCCAAGTAGAGATAGAGGAGGAAAGGAGGCAGGGTAAGGCATACACTATGTAGCTGCCTAAGAAACAAGAGGTAACAAACCATGAGCCTTATGGTAAAATATAAAATAATAGAAATGGATTAGTTTAATATGTAAGAGTTATATAATAAGAAGCCTGAATTAATAGGCCAAACAGTGTTATAATTAATAAAGTTTCTGTGAGGTTTTTCGGGTTCTGGTGGCTGGGAACAAAAGTGCAATCTCTGTTTACACCCCACCTTTAACATTTGCTGAGAACCTACTTGAATTTTGAATCAATCAATAAATCAACCATTTATAAGTTAATGCATCTCACAATCTTTGAGAAATGCATTTCTACACATCTGAATTATACTAACCTCTAACTCATCTCTGAACATAATCATATTGACAACTGAGGTTAAACATAAAAAACTAATGTGCAAAAGCCCTGAAAACATTTTTATAAATTAAGACATTACGAAGCATACGTTGAAATAAGACTGCAAAGTTTTGTGCTTATTTAGATACAGCAAATTTTAGAGAAAAAATATTGGTTCTTTGTTTATCAACACTACTTTCTAAAAAGTTTTCTGTTCTGGATCCTGGCTATATGAAATTTTTGAAAGATCAAATTGGTCCTTATTATTAAAACATCTAGAAGAAAAACAATAGTCAGGAAGAACTGCAGGAGGATATGAAGTGAAGCGATACATGTAGGCAGAGGAAAGGGTCTTACTAAATCCATAAAATAAGAAAAACACAGGATCTGAACAAACTGAGATTAGTCTAACATTAGAAAATCAGTGCTCTAGTGGGAAGAGACAAGTTTTCTGTCCTTACCACAGTCATTTAGTGTCTCAAGGGAAAGAACAGTCCATGGAATTTGACAGCGTTTTCTGGTACAATTTGTAGTTGTTTTCCTGCCGACCCTCTATATGGCTAGCCACTAATGTGGGTTCTCTGTGTCTTTTTATTTCTTGCTTCTAGTATTTCTGATGAATCTCCAATGAAGCATTAAGGTTGATTTCTATGAAAGTCATTGAAAATTTATTGCATTTAGTTCCTCAAAGTATGTTAGAAGAATAAGATAGTCTGATAAATTGTTCATTATCTTTTTCTTGCCCTTTTGATGGTTGACTTATTGTTCTATTTCTGCTTAGACTTTTCTATCCATGCCAGAATCAGATGAGTTGTACAGCCTTCTGATCTCAGTGCTCTGATAGACTCAACAAAAGTTATAATTCAATTGTCCCCAATAACTATTTCCCATTCCTGCTATTATAGCAACATTCTTTATGATTTTGTTTGTTCTAAATGGATGTAAAAGATGTGTGTGCATGTGTGTGTGTGTGTGTGCTTAAGAATAATTGTGAATAATTTTTCTTCAAGCGTGAGTCCCCAGATAAATTATCCCACCCCGAGTGATTAGCCCTTTGCTCTCTCTCTTTTTTACATTGAAAATAGATTTTTTCATTCAGTATATTCTGATTACAGTTTCCCCTTCCCCAACCCTTTCCATATCCTTTCCACTTGTAACTTACACAAATCCACATATTCTGTTTAATCTTTCATTAGAAAACTGAAACATCTAAAATAATATTAATAATAAGAAATAATCTTATAAAATTAAAACAATCAAATCATATCAGGACAAAACAAATGAGAAAAAAGCACAAGAAGCTCATAGTGTTGCAGAGACACCCACATTTGCACACATAGAAATCATGTAAAGACACAAAATCAGAAACTAAAACACATGAACAAAAGATCTATAGCATATAATAAACAGAGACAAAATACCTAGAGAAAATGTCATGACATTAAAACCCTCCAAAAATACAATTGAGTTCATTTTGTGTTGGCCATCTATTACTCGGCATGGGGCCTGTCTTTAGGAGTGATTTTTTTTCTTTTTTTTTTAGGAGTGTTTTTTATACCCAGTGAGATTGCTCTGGAGAAAACTAATTTTTTCATTTTAGAACAATCGGCAATTGTGGATAGATTCTGGATTACTGATGTGGCTTGTGTCTATTTCCCCTCCCAATGATGGTCTCTATCTGGTTCAGACCTGTGCTTGTTGCCAGAGTCTCTGTGAGTTCATCTCAGAGATGATCCTGCTATGTTCTGAAGGCCTTATTTCCTTGGTGTCCTCCATCCCTTATGGCTCTTACAGTCTTTCTGACACATTTTTTTAATAGGTTCCCTGAGACCTTAGAGAATGGATTTGATGGAGACATCATATTTAGGACTGAGTGGTCCAAGGTCTCTCACTCTGCATACTGTCCAAGCTGGGTCTCATCTGTTTCAGGAGAAAGCTGCTCTCTGTGTGTGCTTGTATTTTGATAGAGATCTTTAGTTTAGGGAAATTTTCTTCTATAGTTTTGTTAAAAATATTTCAACGACTTTGAGTTGGGTTTCTTCTCTTTCCTATATTTCCATTATATTTAGATTTAATTTCCTAGCTGTTTTGAGGCTGATTGTTCTTTTGCCCTTTTGATTTTACATTTTCTTTGACTGAGATAGCTGCTTCTTCTATCTTGCTTTCAGTGCCTGAGATTCTCTCTCCTATCTCTTGGATTATGTTGGTGAGGCTTGCCTCTGAGGATTCTGTTTGAGTTCCAAAATTTTCAATTTCAGATATCTGTTGGGATTTTATTAGTAAATGCATTTCCATGTTTGGGTCTTAAATCGTGTTCCTTATATATTACCACTGTTTGTGTTTACAGAGATTTCATTAATGGATTTATTCATATCCTCTTTAATGTTTTTGAACATATTTCCAATAATTATTTTTAAAAATTTTGCCTTATACTTCAAATATATTGTATTTTCTAGAGCCTAATGCAGTAGAATCTAAGATTTAGTGGAGATAAATTGTCCTGACTATGATTGATTATGTTTTTATACTGGGTGTTTAGGCAGTTGGATGTGGGATGTTTGTAATTCTAGTTATTGATTAGTATTGTGAAAGATCAACTAAAAGGTGAGAAAAATAGTAAATAGGAAATCTATGTTCAACAACATGAAGTAGTAGGATTGCATTCAAGATACATGATTAGGTTTTAGTATAAGAATAGATGGATTTTTCTCAGTGATACCTAATACTTGTATGATAGCATGGAACATAAAAAGAATATGGAAGACTATGTCATAGTACCACTGCTAAGAGTGAAGAAATGTGTATAATACACACGTTTAACAAAGGTTTAGGAGAGATAATCGCTATCGCTTAACAACTAATTAGGGATAATTTCCTCTGGGATTCTTTTTCCTAATGCTTACAGGGAGATTTTCATGCCATGGAATCTTTTCTTGTTTTATCTGCTTTTCTTCTTTTTCAAATGCAAATGATGTTATTATTTTAATTAATATATTAAAACCAAAGAATAATCTCAACCTGTCAGTTCAATCACAAACATATGTTCTTATGTTGTCAATGTAAGTATGTCCTGGTACTTACTTTTTCTAATTATAGATTCTTCTAGTCAGTTATTTAAAAAAGAATAAAAGGAACCAAACTTCTCAGATACTTTTCCTTTTATTTTATTTTTCTTGTTTCTGGAAGAGATCAAGCTTTGACACCATGATCTAACTTGGAAGCTCATACTGGAATCTTGGCATATATTTGGAAAGCTCTTTCTCTCCAAAACACAGCAACAAACTGAAGCTACATGTAGATAATTTAGTTTTTTTCTATCAAAGAAAGAAAAAGCCAGATACTAAAATGATAAAATACACTCCCCGCTCCTGCTAAATTTTCCTTTAATAGGGTTTTCAGTGTAGAACTAGGTTCAGTTATAAATGCAATGAAGATGAATGGCTCTTTATAACTAAGCAGTCTTGCAGATATCATCAGATAGAAATTTTGTAAAAGAAAATATCAAGAGTAGGGGATGATATTTGCTCAACTGACAGAATATTATTTGTTAAAGGCAGGCCACGGTGAGCATATATTACCTAACATATAATGGGAGATTGAGAATTTGATCAGGTATGTAAGGTGATCAAATGGCTGAGTTAAGGCTTGACTAGTCTGATCAACAGGAGTTTGCTAATACCAAAAGATATGGGGCTAAATATGACAGCATAAAGCTATTGGACTGAGAAAAACACTCATTAAAAACTTACGTTTATTTGGATGAGATCATCATGTCAATTCACAGTGGCTCATATGACTTATTGGAAAGACAGAATACTCTAACATTTTTTCATAAAATTTGTTCTGTCCTTAGGAATTTTATAGCATTTAAATTAAAATCAATACTCGTTGTTCAGTGAGTTTAGCATCAATAGCCCTTAAAATTGATTCAGAGTATTTCTACAAATCATGAGCTAGAAAGAATCAATTACTGTTTCTCAACATAAAAAACGGATAGTATATGAGAATAGTGTCTTCACTTTGAGATTTTCATGTGGCCATATTTAATTTGTTCTCTTCCAAAGAATGGCATCCTAGTTGAGGGCCATCTTGGCAGTGCATGGGACGCTGACTGTTTAGAGCTATGTGCAATCTGTCATCAGCAACCTGCATCCAACTCAGGATCCATGGCCCTCATGCTGAGCAGGGGTCATGGACTGACAAGTCAAGGAGCAATAAAGGGATGAGAGGCTGATTAATTAAGTTAGCTCAGGAAACATCATCTGAGTATTACCCCATAGCAGCTGCCCAGGGTTCTTGGATGATTCCCAAAGGAAGATTACTCTCAGGAGGCAACAGCAAGCAGAGGGAACATTTTATTAGTTTATCTAAACTTTAATTACAGGTGTCCTCCCGTCTCTTTAGACCCTGCATTGCTTTTTTGCTTTGGTTTGACTTCTGAGGGGTTTCTTCTTTTTCTACCTTACTCGGGTTCATTATCATCTTTGGGGAGTTGAATATTAGACAGAAACTTTTGGATTCATCCTAGACAATAAACATTGCATTATTTTAATCCCGAGAGTCCAAGGTCTGAAACTCTTTATGCGAACAAAAGTTCTGAAAAGAATAATATTTTTCATGGAAGGTTCCGCAATGGTAAGTGAGTGATTAGTATATCACCAGTGTCGAAAGGCAGAAATGTCACAAATATGTAACTAGATTATCTTGGGTCGTCTTCAGTCTGCTTACTAGGCATTATTGCCATACTCAGTTCCTGACCTAACATCTTTGAGAGTATTTTGAATATAGCCCTAGTTCTAACCTTCAAAAGGTCTAAGAATACAAGCAGAAAGCACCTGAGGATTATTGAAGAGGTTTTTTTTCTTAGATGTACTCTTCCTACCGAATGTTTCCATTTCTTTAATTTAAAGGTGCCTTGATTTATGATTTTGTTTGTTCTGTCCTTGCATAAATTCATCAAACTGCGAGTATATTGTTACACAGAATTTTGAACAGCTTAAATTCATGTTTCTGGGCCAAGGTCACTCATATATGCTGTGATATATAATAAACGATATCCTTTTGGTAAAAGCTATGTTTTCTGTCTATACATGTTACCAGCAGAAAAAAAAGAAATCCAAAAGAATATTATTGGGAGAACCTGAATCAGATTAAAATAATAAAATTTCTCTTATGAAATGTATATATGCAAAGAATAATAGAACACAATAGCATTAAAAGATGTTATTAAAGCAGGGTTAAGAAGACATAAATACATAGAAAACTGACTTTTGCTTTCTTTGTATTTTGTTGTTTACCAAGGTGAGAATCCAATTAATTAAAAACAAAATTGAAATTCACTATATGAAAGTTCAACATGGTTATTATAAAAAGCAAGAAAAGTCTAAAGCAATAAAAACACATTTTACCTTTCTTTATGGGATTTTGAATCGCACTCAGCTGTCAATCATTCTCATTATTTTGGGCACATTTTCAAACAGCCTAAATTGTTCCCACAGTGGCAGCCAAACTCAATAAGCAGTAAACCATTGAAGACTCTGTGATTTCACCAGAGACCGTAAGCAGCGGAGTGGCTTCCTGTTAGGGAAAGGAGGTAAGAAATCTCAACAGGAGTCTTCAACACAGAAGGAAAATATTCTCTGTAGTTTACCCACAACATACCCCATCAAAACCTTTACAAATCCCAAATGACCAAAATTCGTAATGAAAGCCTTCTTGATTTCAAAAGATAAGAATTACTTTAGCATGCAAAAATTTGTTCATTGAAATGTGTAGTAGTTTATTCATTTATATTTGAAAGACATGGTAATTCCCTGGACCAAAGGCAAATTGGCACAGACTTATTTTATATCATTTAAAATTTATGCACTGTATATCTTAGCTTGGATTGTTTCCTAAGATTCTGCTTTTGGACATGAAAAATTCAAGTAAATACTTTTCCAATAATGATAGTTACAGGAATACATTTGCATTGTAAAGTTTAGAGTTTCAAAATGTTTAAAGTCAGGTAATCTTTTGTAGCTCTAATCATATACATTAACATTTATTTCTGTTTGTACCCTGAAACAAATTAAAATAAGTTAAAGTGAATGTAAATTTTTAGGGCAGCTTTCACTCCTCTAGCTAGAGACAGGGGAACCTGGGAGAATCTGTCAGATGAGGCAGACTCAAGTTGCATGCAATAGCTAGCTTTATTCAGAGCTCCAGACAATTTTCACTGAGGGTTCAGAAAGGTCATGTGAGTAAAGACCTCAGAAGTTCAGGTTGTATGCAATCACAAGGACAAGCAGCACATAGCAAAATCATGTTTTCCCATGGAGGTATATATAGACTGTTTTCTAGGAGTGTTCTTTTTTCACAAGCACTCATAATTCTCACAGGGATCCATTCCTGGACCATGTTGTGACTGTTAACCATTTCTAGTAAAGTAAAATTGAAATATACACAAATTTTGGAAATAATAGTAAGTCAATAAAATCTAATCCAAATAGCAAAATTGTAGACTCTGTTGCAAGCTTTTCATTTATGGTGGGAAAAAATAAAAATGAAATTCCCATTTAGTTTGTAGGTGACATGATTTAAAAACTAATGTACATGCAAGTTTATGCCTTCATGTATACCATTTACAATCATCTTCCAATATTCTTTTTATTTTTCTTATTTTCCTTTTTTATTGAAGTTTGAGGATTGCATCTAGATTCTCTAGCTCTTCCCATATCTTCTTTATATTTTTCTCATAACCTTATCAAAGTGATTATCTTTGTAGTTTTGTTTTATTAGTGTTGGTGAAGCTGTTCAATTGTGTGTCTGACACATATTTCAACAAATATCTCACGGAATATATCAAGATGGGTAAGTCATAAATAACAAATCATGAATGCGTCAGACTTTCAACCTGACAGTTACTAAAGAAATTAGTTTCACGATGAAGCCAAAATGGCAGCAATGTTACCATCCTAGCCACAGGTTGAAATTAAAGGCAAATATGAAATGTGGATGGTCTATTGTGTTTTAATTTAATTAATTTATTGTCCATATGAATAAACAAAGTAATAACTGTACAATCTCACATATCTTAACAAATAAAGACAGTGTTAGAAACTAACAGAGAAATTAATATTATGTATGTTTTTCAGAATAAAGCAGTAAACCATTTCTTTGTAGTGAGTGCTTCCCATCTGTTTTCCTACCTCAAATATTCTATTCCATTTATAAATATTGCATTTATATAGTACTTGCTTTTCAAATCCGAGTACAAGAAAGATGTAATTAAAACTGTTAAAACAACTATACTATTTTTTCAATACATTAAAAAACACAAGCTTTTGTGGACAGAATAGTATACTTTTAATTAAATTTAGCAGATAGTATTTTCAATCCACAGTTTAGAGTCTTAGTAGGTTGCTTTTTTCTTATTTGTTTTTAAATAATTACTTTTATATTAAAAAACAAAGCATATGTTTCTGTGGCTGGCATCATCAAGACTAGACTTCCTGTAGATGAGATGGTTCATGGGCACCAATGAGAATTCAACACAAAATTACTCAAGACAATGGTTGTTCTCAGAGAGTGTCCAAGGCAGAATCGCAAAGGAATGAAGTCTAGAGAAGCTGTGGACCTAAGTTGTCATCATTGAAATGACAGTCACAAAGAACACAGGACAAGAGTAATTCCCTGAGTTACAGCCTCAGACAGCATCTGTGAAACATGCTCGGTGAAGTCATGTGCTTGTTCTTATGAGTATTCCCCGGCTAAGACATAGCCCAAGTCTAAAAACAGGTGTTTAGAACAAACAAGATATTTTATTCATTATGCAAACTGAACCAATCTTATTTTTAAGCTCGTGAGAATTTTTTGGACAACAAAGCAGAGCCAAATTTCTAAATAGTCTTTTAAAGTAATAGCAGTTAGGCCCTTTTGTATGAAATAACTTCATATTTCAGGTTTGGTGATTCTTATTCTTAAGATACGAACAAACATCTTTCATAGTCTACTAATGTTATGTTTAGTGGATTTGTTGGCAGGGATTTTATGTATGCACTGTGGTTTGATTACTAGATTAAATTCTTTTTAATAGTCCAAATGCAGTTAGTATTTAAATTATTTTCTTGACATAAATTCCCTGTGGGCTTTGGGATATAACTCTGAGTTAGTGTCCTTCTCCATCAGGTGTGAAGTGGTTTGGCTATGAATAGAGAAAATGAAATATCAGCAAAAAGATTCCATACTCTTTTCTTTGAATTATTTATTTATTTAACTTTCTTTTGATTTATACTTAACTTTCTTTTGATTTATACTTTGTGTCTTTCACATCATGCATTTGATCCCATTCATTTCCGGTCCCTTAGTATCCACCCTTTGTCCTTGAAACTTCCCCCACAAAATAAAATAAAGTGAAATTTAAGAGAAAAAGAAAAAAAAAGGAAAAATCTTGTCATAGAGTCACAAAGTAATGTTTTTTATCCCTACATCTTTACTTGCAAATGTTCCCTGTAGTCTTTGCTCTGGTTCGAGGCCTCTGGCTTGCTTCTGCTACACTATCAGCGGCGGGGCCCTCACTGGAACTCCTGTTGCATATCGGGTTGCTGCCCTGTGCTGTGGAGATCTTGTAGTTTTGGATCGTGGGATGAGACCATTCCCATGCTGTAGCTGATCTGTTCCTGCCCCTCACTAGCTGCAGCACTCAGGAGAGCAGGTCCTGCACCACGCCTGCGCAGCGCAATAGAGCAGTCCTCGTTGGCGGAGGTGTGTGTGAGCGTGAGCCAGCCCCAAAGTTGTGAGCACGGAAGAGCTATCAGAGAGACGTCCCTCACCTTACCTATCCTTTCTCACTGCCTGAGATATAAGAGGAAGCTGACCCTCCCCCTTACCAGCTGCAGCCCTTAGGAAAGTGGGCCTGCTCCTTGCCTGGGCAGTACAGGAGAGCTGACCTTGTTGGCCAAAGTTTGGGTGGGCTGCCCCTGAGGATGTGCGAGTGGGTTAGTTGGTCACACCCCACTTGTCTGCCTTGTGGTGGTGAAAGCAAGGGAACGATGCCCTCCCCCTTTGTTCCTGCCATGTATGGTGGCGAGGGACCTGGCCCACTTACCAGTGGCAGCACTCAGGAATGTGGATGTTGCCTGGGCTGCACAGCAGAGCTGAGACAGGGATGCAGCTGAACTGGCCCTGAGAACGTGAGCATGGAGATCCGGCTCCACCTGTCACCTGCCATACAGCAGTGTGTATGGGTGAGAGATGCTCTTTCCCCCTCCCTCTC
>LOEQ01011663.1:15896-29381 GCA_001685075.1 Bramus lutescens
TGAGGGCAAAGCATAGCGTTTTATACTTTCACAAAATCAGAAACTGAACACACAATTAATCAGGGAAGTTGGCACACTTCNTTCAGGCCTTTTTTACCGGGCCGATTGCCGGGGATCCTCAGGGGGCTTCGCTCCTAGAAGCTCTTACCCCTCACCTGACGTCGACTCCCGTTCTTCGCGACATTCTGTCATACAGGTGTCCGCGCAGGTATGGCACTGTCTTAGGTATTTAAGGCTGCTTTGTGACATAGGGACAAGATTTGTTCATTGTAAAGAAATTGAACCTGTGGATCAGCATCAGTTCCCTCACCAAGAATTTGATCTTGGGAAGTCTCAAGTCCTTTTGATTTTCTCTGTTGTTATAAAATTTTAGCCTGTTCCCTGAAATAACATCTAAACATCAACTAGAGTCCATCATCCAGGACTGCTAAAACTAACTGAAGCCAGACATGTGGCATCACCTTAATGCTAGAAGCCCATGTCTTTATCATCTCGCTGACAAATTCGGAATGCAAGCCGTAAGTTACAACAGCTTGCTTAATTTTCTTTAGATCATTCATTCCTATAGGTATCCATCTACCTTCTTTTTTAAATTTTTTTTCCATCTACCTTCTTTGGATCTTTTTGGGCCTTTAGAACTTGATGCTTTATCAGAGTAGACTACAGGGTAGGAAGCTAAAACCCTGGGTAAGTCATCTCTGACAGCTACTGGCAATGTTGAATCCTATCTTTGTGCCTTCTTTCCATGATCATCAGCTCCAATAATTTCCTCACTCATTTCAAATCATTTTACTATTGTCTTTTGTAAAGCCTGAATCTCCTAGCCTATATATATTTCTAGTGATGTTATTGAGGCACCTAGCCTCTGGTCCTCATTCTGCGCATGTAATTACAAGGTCGGAAGTTTTTCCTTTAAAGATAACACCTCATTCTTGGACATTCTTTGAATAGCATGCAGATTGCCATCCTGAAGAGATACTCTATCTGCTAACCTATCATAACGTTTTAACAAATTTTAACTGTCAAAATTCAACAATATGAACTCTTTAAGATAATTTCTCAGTACCTTTAGATATGGATTCAATTTTGTCTGTCAAATTAATGTTGCCCTTTTCAATAGTATTGTTTTTTTACGTAACTTTTGATTTTTGATTATAATAATCCTGTCAATTAGTTGTTTATTATTAGTTTGTGAAGACTGCATCATTTCTAAAAGTACCTAATTCTTGGCACTGTTATCAAACCATTTTCTTAAGGATATAATATGAAGAAAAAAACTGAGTCCCAATATCTAATAAATGGATGTATCACCATAACCATAAAGCCTTGCAGAATACAATCCATAGTATTAGCAAAAAAGTTACTAAAAGTTTCAATGTTAATGTAGTCTGTTGTTATATAACTTTCAAGTTTATTGATTTACTTATTACTTATTATGAGATCTAGTAAATCGTTTTAGGTGCAATAATCTTATTGTCCAGCAAGTGTCGTGGTTGCAGAGTCATGACTAGCAACAATGCAACTGGTGGTGACATGAACAGTCCTGAGCCACTTTAGTTTCCCGCCTTGGTACTGGTTAAATACCTAGAAATATGCTTTGCTTGACAAATTTAAAGCAATTAAATCAATTCCATACACAAAGCTAGAAGCCCAGAATTCATGGGCAGGAAACACAAACCAAAAGTTGCACAAGTCACCACATGGCAAGGAACTCAGCAGTGGGGGAGGGACTGTTAGAGCTTGGGAAATTTCCAAGTCACCAAATGCAGTTAGCTCCGCTGTGGCAGAGGTTTTACAAAAACCATTTAGGTAAAAGCAAGCCAACAGGGCAGGGTTGGGACTTTCTGGGCTGTGGACCAGTTAGGCCTTTAGGCCATCCACCCTGTATGTGTGGAGTCCGAATCCACGTGGGGCACCAGATGAAGGATGCTTAAAAGAAATCCCACACTAGCTCAGAATTGAGTACAATAGAGGGTTATTTATTTGGAGATAGACTCACAAATTACAATCCTCTGCTGGAACAGGGAACAGCAACTGAATCCCGCAGCCAGAAAAGAGGCCAGATGCTCACTTTACATCGGCATAAATAGTATAAGATGCCATGCCCAAGTGGGCGGGTAACTTAAAGGTGGTAGGAATTCCTACAGCACTAGTTAGTAACAAGTCTAAGTTATTGACCCAGTATTTATGATTAATAATAAGCCTCTGCGTGGTTATTTGTAAGCCAGCTGGTACAACAAAGCTGACTGGCAGTCCCACTAAAACTTCACCTACAGGACTGACTCTAAATTGTAAGCAAGTCACCCTGATTAAATGTTTTTCTTTATAAGAGTTGTTATGGCCATGGTGTCTCTTCACAGCAATAGCAATCCTAAGACAAAGTCATTTTTCTTTCATCTGGGATTTATTTACTCTTTCCTGAATCCTATATTTTACAGTTATTGTTTTTATTGTAACTTAAACTAAACATCAGCATTACAATTCGATAATTATTTGTGGTTTTATTACTGTCAGTGTGAAAATATTTATTCAGTTCTGACGTTTTTCACATAAGATTATATATATCAAAGTGATCCATTTTAAAAATAATGAAACTATACACAGTTCCTTTCTCATCAGAGTACTTCCTCTTTTTCCTTCTCAAGTTATTCCTCCACAAGAATATGAACATGACATTTTGTGTTATGTCCTTAGCAGCTGTTAAGGTTTGTATTTGAAATGTCTACCATAAGCTATGCGCTAAGAGTTCAGTGGGCAGTTGATGGGCTTTGAAGACATAAGCGGAACTCTGACTTCATAAACTAACTAATCTACTGAAAGATGCTGATGGCACCAGTACCTGTGAAATAAATAACGGAAGGATGCATCAAGGCTGTCTGCTAAACCTAAAAAATCCATACTTCCTAACAATTATCCTGTGCCAAATTCTACAGATCGGGTGTAGGCAACCAGATATCATTAAAGGAGATTTGCATGTTCTAATGGTGGTAAAAAAGTAATGGAATCATGGTAAGAACTGCAAGGATCACAGCAGTACTAGTGTTGTGAAGTCTCCATAGCAGTAAGAATCTGCTGATAGGCATAAAAATCCAAATAGCACAACAGCAGCAATAGGTAAAGGGGCAGAAAGGGGTCAGATACAAGCAGAAAGGGCATAAAGTCAGGAGATCCCAAGCACTGGAGGTCTCATCAACACTTCACAGAAATTAAGCCAGGGTGTTCTCTAGGTATGTTTAAAAATAGTTTCATATAGAATTTAATGACAAAAAATGATAAAGGTGAAATTCCATTTAAAAATACTTCTAGGAAAACAGAATAGTCTCCTACAGGAAGCAAGACACAAGAATACACTTAAATGATCCTCATACATTCTTTCAAAATGACCTAAAACACACTATGAAACCATTATGACTCAGGAAGAAGCCAGAACACCTTGCATCAGAAAATTACAAAGCAAACAACAGAATTCAGGAAATGATTAAAGACTATGAGCATGTTGATCTCCATGGGCTGCACAGAGCTTGCTCTGACCCCTCACTGGCTGTACTACAGCACTTCAGAGAGAGGTCTTGCACCTCACATGGACAGCACAGTAGAGTTGGCCCCAGTGGCATGAGCTCACAAAACTGGTCCTGCCACTCACCAGGGAGGACAGTACTGGAGAGCTGACTCTGGTGATACTGGAGAGTTGACCCTGAAAGTATGAGCTCAGGAGAGTTGATCAGTCCCACCCCTTGCCAGCTGCTGTAGGGAGGAGAGCTGGCCCTGGTGTCATGGGCACAGGAGTGCAGACAGGATAAACAACTCAACTACCACCAAAGCCCAGATCCAGGACTTTGAGGTGGCTTACCCCAACATCTATCCCATCTAAGAACTGCTCAGTATGTGATTAATCTGATTCTGCAGAACCAAAGCCACCAGATCTCAATGACACATAGCAACAATAGGATATCTGAGAGGAGTACCAGAAGTGTACCAGAAGCCAGAAGCCTTGAACCAGACATGGCTCATTGCAATGAACATTTGCAAGCAAAGCTGTTCAGGCAAAAATGAGACACTATAGCTTCCATGGTGAGATTTTTTTTTCATTTTTATTTTCTATTATTTTTTATTTTCTGTTTTCTTGGGGGAGGTGGAGTTGCAAGGGCCAAGGGCAGACATGAAGAGATGGGGAAATGAGTGGGATTGGAGAACATGATGTGAAATTTGCAAAGAATCAATAAAAAGTTATTTTAAAAAAAGACTATAAGCAAATTAACATTAGCCATAAAGATTGAGCAAGATGTAACAGAAAAATAAAATGTGTGTTAGGAAAAGTAGAAAGCAAAAAGGAGTGAAAAGGGGGACAAAAGAAAACTAAACATGGAGACAGAGGAGTAGGCAAGTGATGCCCCAGCAAGCTGGACTGCCCCACTCCCTAGGCCCTATTTCCCAAAGACCCACTGGGCAACTCCAGCCCTCCCAACTCATCATCCTCCCAACAGCCAGCCCTTCCCCCAACTCAAGCAGACTTTATCAATTCAGGTACAGTCCACACCATAAGAAGAAAAAGTGAGTGGCCTGCTTGCCAGCCCAGCTGCACCAATTCCCAGACTCTTGTTCCTGGGACTCATCCCATTGCTCTCTCTCTCTTCCACCTCATCTCTAGCACCACTGCTGGTCCCTAGCCCCATCTCTGACAGAATTCCACTGCCCTGTGCAAACCACATGAGTCTGAGGGGCAGACTTCAGTAGCTCAGGCATGGACCACACCCCTCAGAACAATAGGTGCAGACTACAACAGTCAAAAACATGCCACACCAGTCAGAAGAACAAAGATGATCCTCCCCTCATCACACCAAAAGTCAATCTAACCACCAGAAGGTCAGCTCCCAACTTGGACAAAGGCACCCTACTAGATCGGAGGTTATGCTAGTTACTAGAAATCCAGGTCACAAAGACTAGAAGACCAAAAGGGAAGCAGAAACCAAGGAACCAAACACCCATCCAACAAAGACAAACTTAAAAATCAGAACACAGATTCACAATCATCCCAAAACCAGATGCCTAAACTCCAGTGTAAGAACACAGCCAACAACAACCTAGGCAATATGGCACCTCCAGAGCCCAACTATGCTATGACAGCAAAACCTGAACATTCCAACTCAGCTGAAACACAAGAAAACGACCTTAAAACCAACATTATGGAGATGATAAAGATCCTTAAAAAGGAAATAAAAGAATTCTTGTAAAGAAATCAAGAAAAAGACAATCAAAAATTGGAGAAATCAATAAATTCCTTAAAGAATGCCAAGAAAACTAAGAAAAATAAACAAATAGGTGAAGGGAACTATTCAAGACCTGAAAATTGAAAAAGAAGCAATAAAGAAAACACAAACTGAGGGAATTCTGGAAATGGAAAATCTGGGTAAATGAACAGGAACTACAGATGCAAGCATCACCAACAGAATACAAGAAATGTAAGAAAAAATCTCAGGTGTTGAAAATACAATAGGAGAAACAGATTCATCTGTCAAATAAGATGTTAAATCTAAGACACTCCTAATACAAAACATCTAGGAAATCTGGGACACTATTGAAAAGACCAAACCTAAGAATAATAGGAATAGAAGAAGAATCCCAGTTCATGGCATAGAAAATATATTCAACAAAATCATTAACGAAAATTTTCCTAACCTAAAGAAGGACATTTCTATAAAGATACAAGAAGGTTGCAGAACACAAAATAGATAGCATCAGAAAAGAAAGTCACTGCACTACATAATAATCAAAACACAAAACATACAGAACAAAGGGAGATTATTAAAAACAGCAAAGGACAAAGGCCAAGAAACATATAAAGGTAGACCTATTAGAATGATGCTTGACTTCTCAATGCCTAAGGCCCTAAAAGCCAAAAGAGCCTAAACTGATGTCTTACAGACTCTAAGAGACCACAAATGCCCAGGTCAGACTACTAAACCTAGAAAAACTTGCAATCACCATGAATGGAGAAAAAAATGGTATTTCATGACAAAGTCAAATTTAAACATCTATCCACAAATCCAGCCTTACTAAAAGCACTAGAAAGAAAACTCCAACTCAAGGAAGTTGACTACACCCACAAAAACACAGGTAATAGGTAATCTCACACCAACAAAACCAAAAAACAATTTTGATTTGCATTTCCCTAATAGCTAAAAAATTCCTAAAGTGTCTTTTGGTCATTTGAGATTCTGCTATTGAGATTTCTCTGTTTATATCTGTATCCCATTTTTAATTGGATTATTTGGTATTTTGATGTTCAGTTTCTTTAGTTCTTTATACATTTTGGAGATCAGCCCTCAGTCAGACGTGGGGTTGGTGAAGATCTCTTCCCATCCTGTAGGCTTCTGTTTTGTTTTATTGACTATGGAAAAGGCCATTTCTTACTTATCAAAGAACAAATCCATGAAGATGATTTCTTGTTGGTGGAGGTTTTTCATTTGTTCCCAGCTCCCCAGACCCAAAGTAATCACTCAGAAACTATATTATTTGCAATATTGTTTGTCCAATAGCTTAAGCATATTACTAACTAGCTCTTACATCTTAAATTAACCAATTTCTATTATTTTACCACAAGGCTTGTGGCCTACCTGCAAGGATCCAGCTGGCGGTCTTTCTCCTCTGGAAGCTACATGGCATCTCACTCTGCCTACTCTCTCTCTACATCTCTGTTTGGATTTTCTGCCTGGCTTTACTGTGTTAAGCCATTGGCCAAAACCAGCTTTATTCATTAACCAATAAAAGCAACACATATACAGAAGGACTTCCCACACCAATGTCTCAATTCTGAACATCTACACCCCAAGTGTAATGGCACCCACATTTGTAAAAGAAATATTACTAACACTTTAATCACATATTGAATCCCACACATTAATAGTGGAAGATTTCAGCACCCCACTCTTACCAGTGGGCAGGCCTTCCAGACAAAAACTAGACAGAGAAATAATGGAACTAACAGATGTTATGATTCAAATGAGCTTCACAGATATCTACAAAACATTTCACCCAAACACAAAAGAATATACCCTCTCAGAACCTCATAAAACCTTCTCTAAAGCTGACCACATACTCAGTTACAAAGCAAGTCTCAACAAACACAAAAAAAGAAAAAAAACCTGTATCTTAACAGATCATCATGGATTAAAACTGGACTTCAAGAAAACAGAAACTTTATAAAGCCTACAAACTCATGGAAACTGAACAACTCTCTACTGAATTAACACTGGCTCAAGGAAGAAATAAAAATCTTAAATACTTCCTAGAATTAAATAAAAATGAATGCACAATATACTCAAACTTATGTGGCACAATGAAAACAGTGCTAAGAGGAAAGTTCATAGCACTAAACGCCTTCATGAAGAATTTAGAAAAATCTCATACTAGTGACTTAACAGCACACTTGAAAGCTCTAGAACAAAAAGAAGCAAACACACACAAAAGGAACAGGCAGCAGGAAAGTTGAAGCTTTAATCAATAAAGCAGAGATAAAGAGAACAATACAAAGAATCAATTTAACAAAGAGTTGGTTCTTCAAGAAAACTCAAGAAGATAGACAAACTTTTATCCACGCTAACTAAAGACAGAAAGATAATATGTAAGTTAACAAAATCAGAAATGAAAAGAGGTACATAACAACAAACACTGAGAAGATCCAGAAAATCATTAGGTCATATTTCAATAACCTGTGCTCCACAAAATTGGAAAACCTAAAAGAAATGAACAAATTTTTTGATCGATACCACTTAACAAAATTAAATGAAGATCAGATAAACAATTTTAATAGACCTATAACCCCTAAGGAAATAGAAGTAGTCTACCAAATAGAAGTCTCCCAACCAAAACAGAGAGTCCTTTCAAAGAGGCAATACTAATACTCTTCAAATTATTCCACAAAAATAGGAATAGAAGGAACATTTCCAAATTCTTTTTATGATGCCACAGCCAACCTAACACCCAAAACACACACAAACTCAATGAAGAAATAGAATTACAGACCAATTTCCGTTATGAACATTAGTGCAAAAATTCTCAATAAAATAGTCACAAACCAAATTCAAGAGCATATCAAGGATCATCCAACTATGATAAGTATGCTTCAGCCCAGAGATGAGGGGATGGTTCAACATATCTGTCAATGTAATCCACCATGTAAATAAACTTAAAGAAAAACCACATGATCATCTTGTTATATGCTGAAAAAGCCTTTGACAAACTCCAACACTCCTTCATGATTAAAGTCTTGGAGAGATTAGATACAAGGAACGTATCTAAGCATAATAAAAACAATATACAACAAGCCAACAGTCAGCATCAAACTAAATGGAGAGAACTCAAAGAGATTCTGCTAAATTGGGGTGTTGGATTTTGTCAAAGGATTTTTCAGCCTCTAATGCAATGATCATGTGATTTTTTTTCTATCAGTTTGTTTATATGGTAGATTACATTGAAAGATTTTCATATGTTGAACCATCTCTGCATCTCTGGAATTAAGCCTACTTGATCATGGTGGATGATTTTTTAATGTGTTCCTGGATTCAGTTTGCCAGTATTTTATTCAGTATTTTTGCATCAATATTCATGAGGGAGACTGGTCTGTAATTCTCTTTCTTCATTGCAGCTTTGTGTGGTTTGGGTATCAGAGTGACTGTAGCCTTATAAAAAGAGTTTGGAAACATTCTCTGTTTCTATTGTGTGGAATAATTTGATGAGTATTGGGATTAGTTCTCTAAAATTCCAGTAGAAATCTGTACTGAAACCATCTGCCCCTGGGCTTCTTTTGGTTGGGATAATTTTGATGACTGCTTCTATTTCCTTAGGTGTCATAGATCCATATAAGTTGTTTGTCTGGCCTTGATTTAATTTTGGTAAGTCATACCTATCCAGAAAATTGTCCATTTCTTTTAGGTTTTCCAATTTTGTAGATTATAGGTTTTCAAAGTATGCTCATGATTTTCTGGATTTCTTCAGTATCTGTTGTTGTATCCCCTTTTTTGTTTGTGAATTTGCTAAATTAGATAGTCTTTCTTTGTCTTTTGGTTAGCATGGACCAGGGTTTGTCTATCTTAGTGATTTTCTCAAAGAACAAATTCTTTGTTGTATTGATTCTTTGTATAGTTATATTTGTTTCTATTTTATTGATTTCTTCCCTCAGTTTGATTAATCCCTGTGGTCTACTCCTTTTGGGTGAGTTTGGTTCTTTTTGTTATAGTTTTCAGATGTTCTGTGAAGTTATTAATGTGGAAATTTCCAAATTCTTTATCTAGGCACTTAGTGCTATGAACTTTCCTCTTAACACTGCTTTCATAGTGTACCATGAGTTTGGATATGTTGTGATTTCATTTACATTGGATCATAGGAAATCTTTAATTTCTTTCTTTATTTCTTCCTTGACATAGTGGTGATTTAGTTCAGCATTGTTAAGTTTCTATGAGATTGTAGCCTTATGTATTTTCTGTTGTTGAATTCTAACTTTAAGGCATGGTGATCTGATAAGATACGGGGGTTGTTTCAATTTTTTTATCTGTTGAGATTTGCTTTGTGACCAAGTCAGTTTTACAGAAGGTTCCATGACATGCTGAAAAGAAGGTATATTCTTTTTTGTTTGGGTGAAATGTTATATAGATGTCTGTTAAATCGATTTGAGTCATAACTTCTATTAGTTCCCTTATTTCTCTGTTAAGTTTCTGCCCGGCAGACCTGTCCATTGGTGAGAGTGGAGTGTTGAAGTCCAGCATAGTGTGTGGGGTTTGATGTGTGCTTTAAGCTTTAGTAATGTTTCTTTTACAAATGTGGATGTCCTTGTATTTAGGTCATAAATATTCAGAACTGAGACTTCATCATGATGGATTTTTCCTATGATAATATTAAATGTTCTTCTCCATCTCTTTTGATTAATTTTAGTTTTAGTTAAAGTCTATTTTGCTAAATATTAGGATAGCTACACTCTCTTGTGTGAAGATTAAGAGTCTGTGTTTTTATTTGCAGGGAATAAGCTGCCCTGGCTCTGGGGTGAATTGAGGACTGTGGTGGAGATGCAGGTTGACCTATGGAAAGCCAGGAGCTCGAGAGGAAGGAAAATCTTCTTCCCTGTTCTCTTGACACAAGTTCCAATAGCCACAGAGTTTAAGGAAGTGGCTGCCCTGCGGCACAGAACATAACAAACTGCTTTGCTCAGATAACTTGAATATCTCAGATTAGATCTAGGATATTGATATAACGTCTCTAGAGACATTTGTAACCACTTCATCCGATGATATTTCTGCAAACCTCAGATATTATTGATATTCTTGCAACCTCAGCCCTAAATAGTTGCTTTGTCCTTGGCCAAGTTATAATTACTTCATCCAGATGAATTCACTAGTTACAGATGGCATGGAGTTGAGGAAGTAGCCCCATTGTGTATGATTGTTAAGAATGTTGCTATGTTCCAGAAGATTTGCATAACGTCCTAAAGACGTCCTCTAGGGACAATTGTGTGGTGATCACCCAATGTATTTTTCAGTTTTTACTTCCTTGTTTTTACTTGTATAATGAAACATATTCTCCTTATACTATGGTAGTAACATTTATGGTAACTCTTATCTTACTATGGTAACTTTTATCTTGTTATGGTGACCCTTATGGCAACTCTTATCTTGTTATAGTAACCCTGCTGTTGTGAGTGTATCGAAGTTCACTTTCTTGTTGAGCTTATGTAAGCAAAGTGTATAAAATGCCTATGCTAATAAAGCAGAGCATGCAGTTGCCATTGCTGATTTTGCTCTGCATCCCCTGTGTCCAGGTTTATTCACGACCCTTACCCAGGGACCCGAACACACTAGACATCGACACTCTTGTTTCTTAGGTTCACTTGATTGGTAAATCTTTTCCCAACCCTTTACTCTGAGGTAATGTCTGTCTTTGAGTTGAGGTATATTTCTTGTATGCAGAAAATGGATGGGTGTTGTTTTGTATCCTTTCTGTTAGCCTGTGTCTTTTATAGGTGAGTTGTGTCCATTGATATCCAGAGATATTAATGGCCAGTGATTATTAATTAATGTTGTTTTCTGATTTTGTTGATGGTGGTGGTCATGTGTTTGTGTTTCCCTTCTTTGGGGTTTGCTGGTGTGAGATTGTCTATTGCCTGTGATTTTGTGGGTGTAGTTAACTTCCTGGGGTTGGAGTATTCTTTCTAGTACATTCTACAGGCTGGATTTGTGATTAGGTATTAATTAAATCTGGTTTTGTCATGGAATATCTTGTTTTCTTGTCTATGGTGATTGAAAGCTTTGTTGGGTATAGTAGTCTGGGCTGGTATCCATGGTCTCTTAGTGTCTGCAAAATGCCTGTCCAGAATTTTTTTGCCTTCAGAGACTCTATTGAGAAGTTGGGCATAATTCTGATAGGTCTGCCTCTATATGTTACCTGGCCATTTTCTTTTTCAGCTCATTATATTCTTTCTTTATTCTGTATGTTGAGTGTTTTGTTTACTAAGTGGTGGGGGACTTTTTTGTCAAGTTTATTTGATTTTCTGTAAGCTTCTTGTACCTTCATTGGCATGTCCTTCTTTAGATTGAGAAAGCTTTCCTCTATGATTTTGTTGAATATATTTTCTGTGCCTTTGAGCTGGAGTTCTTCTCCTTCCTTTATCCCTATTATTCTTAGGTTTAGTCTTTTGATGATATCCCAGATTTCCTGGATGCTTTGTGTTAAGAATTTGTTGGATTTGACATTTTCTTTGAGCAATGATTCTATTTCTGCTATTGTATCTTCAACACCTGAGATTCTCTCTTCCATTTCTTCTATTCTGTTGGTTATGCTTGCCTCTGTGGTTCCTGTTCATTTACCCAGATATTCCATTTCCATAATTCCCTCTGTTTGTGTTTTCTTTACTGCTTCAATTTCAATATTCATGTCTTGGACTGTTTCCTTCACCCATTTGAGTGTTTTCTCTTGGCTTTCCTGGATTTCCTTCTAGAATTTATTGATTTCTCCCAATTTTTGTTTTTCATTTCTTTAAGGGAATTTTTCATTTTCACCTTAGAGGCTTCTGTCATCTTTATAAAGTCATTTTAAGGTAGTTTTCTTCTGTTTTACCTTCATTGTGAAGTTCAGGTCTTGCTGTTGTAGAACCACTAGGTTCTGGTGATGCCACATTGCTCTTTATACTGTTGAATGTATTCTTACACTGCCTTATACCTATCTGGGTTTGGGGTAATTATAGATACAGGTGTTAATTCTGCCTCAAATTGGTGCAGGTAATGTCAGTGCCTCAAGGGGATGCTCTCCTTTCAATCAGTACAGGTAGAGCCTGTGCCTCTGGGTGGCCTCTGATGCTGCTGGGTCTAGTGGTGGAGTTGGCTGGCCACAGTAGTCTTGCCTGCTTACTGACTTTCAGGGCTCTTTCTCTCATCTGTGTTGGTGAGGGCTGTGACTCCAGGGTCCTCTGATACAGCTGGGGATGGTTGTGGAGCATCCTGGCCACAGGACACTTGCCTGCTGACCTGCTGCTGGGGCTGGGATGGGTGAAGAGCCACCATTCTCAATCATATGTTTTATTCCCAATTCCTGAAGTGAGTATGTATGGAAAGTATAAAATGTGGAACAAATCCTTTTGACTTGAATTAATGAAAAAAATTAGTTTAAAAATTAATATCATTGATAGTTAAAACAATTGCTGAAAGACACTTTTGTATTTTTTGTATTTGTTTAAAATATTACAATTGAAATATAAATATATCATGTCTTTCCCTTTCTATCATACCAGCTCCTCCCAAGTACCTTCCCTCCAACCACTGCCATGTTTCCCACTCTCAAGTAGATAGTCTTGTTTTCTTTATTTTATACATGTAAATATATATGTATATTTAGAAAGTAAAATTGAAAATAAAATGAAGAGATCTAATGGGAAACCAGTAAATATAGAAACTGGACAAAGGAGAACAAATAAAGAGCCTCAGTGAAGAAATCCCAACAAAGAGAACAGAACACAAGATGAAAGATAAATTTAATAAACACACACATATATACATATATATACATATACTCTCTAACAGTGGTGAGAGGAGGAGAAGAAAAAGGAAGAAGAAAACAAAAAAGAACAAGAGCAAGAAAGATAATACATCACATAAGAAAATTATCCCAAAATGAATAACAAAATATATCCGGGTAAAATTATGGGACATTTTTATGGAAAGAAAGCAGAGATGACTTGAGAACTCTGTAGTACTAAGTTTTTTAATTATATCAACAAATATATGAAAATAGTGATGGCTTCAGAAGCAACAATCTAGTCTCAAATCTATTTTGTGTTTCTGAACCTCCATTTCCTCACTAAAGAAAGCAAATTATCTCAGCCTGTTTGGGCGCTGGGACCGGGTGGTGAGTTCAACCAGGTGGGAGTTCCTTTGTTTCAATAGCCTCCCGCAGCAAGGTAGACCCTTTGTCTGCAAGGTCCCCTGGCCAGCAAGGGACCCTGAT
>LOEQ01011664.1:0-11913 GCA_001685075.1 Bramus lutescens
GTTATCATGTTGGTTTTCAGATTGTTGGAAGAATTCTTGCTTTGGCGCCTGCCCATCTCTTTCTACAAATGCTCTCCAATCGATCTTCTGGTATAGGATCAAGGCTCTTTGCTGGCCAGGAACCTTACAGACAAAAGGCCTACCTTTCTGCCTTGCAGGCTATTGAAACAAAGGAATTCCTGCTTTGTTGAAATCACCACCTGGTCCCAGTGCCCAAACAGGCTGAGCTGGTGTATCTATAGGCCCGAAGAAGGGAAGGTATGGGGTGCCTTAAAGCAAGCTGGGATGGGCTAGGAAGAGAGGGGCAGTAGCCGGGGTTAGGAGCCCCTGCAGAATGAGCTGGAAGTTTAGGGGGTTGAGGAATGTCTGTGCTCCGTGTTTCCGTGTGTCAGGAATGCACTTATCCCTCCAATGGATCCTCTTGTACACTGTAAAGATTTGTCACTCAAATAGGTTTAAAAACTGCTGATTGACCAGAAGCCAGGCAGGAATTAGAGGAAGGGTTATCAAACTAAGTATGACAGGAAAGGGGAATGACAGAGTTAGAGGAGTTGCCAGCCAGATTCAGAGGTAGCAGGAGACGAATGTGCCATGCTAATAAAGATACTGGCACATGACAGAGTATAGATAAGAATTAAGAGATAAGTGTAAGAGTAAGTTAGTAATAAGCATGAGCTATTGGCAAAGCATTTATATGCAATAGTAGCCTCTCAGTCAACTATTTGGGAAAAAGTAACCAGGAGAAAAATATTCATTTATGCAGTTATCTTCTTGCTCTGGCTAAAATTACAAGTACTATATGTAACAGTTATGGAAAGAGTAGATAATCTTCTATTGCATCTGACTTTAGAAGAAATTCTTCAAGCTTCTTTCCATATAGGTTAATGTTGGCTTGCTGTAAATCACCTTTATTATCCAGAGGTATGACATATGTATCTTTTCACTTAAGAATGTTTATCATCAAGCATTATTGGATTTTGTCAAAGAATTTTTCGATATCTGACAAAATATCTTCTGGTTTTGGCTTTCCATCTATTTATATGATAGGTTTTATTTACTGACCTAGCATATTTTGAAGCATCCATGTATCATTTGGATGAAACATACTTGATCCTGGTACAATGATATTCATTATGTTTTGCTGAATTCAGTATGCATGTATTTATTGAGAATGATTGCATCTGTGTTCATAAGGGTAATGGTCTGTAATTATCTTTGGAGGATTTTGTGTGGTTTGAATATCAGAGTAACTTTTGCCTCATAAAAATAATTGGACAATGTTCTTTCTGTTTCTATTTTGCAGATTAATTTAAGGATTATTGTGATACATCTTCTTTGAAAAATATAATAAATTCTGCATTGAATCCATGTAACTCCTCAGCTTTTGGGAGTTGGGAGAATTTTAATTACAACTTCTATTTCACTAGGAGTTATAGATTATTTTTTATTAATTTAACCTTGATAGGTATTATTCCAGGATAAATAGATTTATAAAACATATCATGACATAATAGGAAATTTTTGTGGATAATATTTGCAAAATAGCATTTTTATAACTATAAAGTTTTATATATATTATTTTGTTTGCTCCTAATGACTCATTTTTTTCTGTGACTTCTTTCTTCAATTCTAAAAGAAGTTCAATTGTTTAAATATACATTGAAACAAAATTCTAGAAGCAAAAATATCTTCATATAAGTCAACAGAATGATTGAAATTTTTTCTATTTTGTTATCTTGCTTAAAAAGTAGAGAAACATTGCTCATAATTGAAACATGTATTCTAATAATTTCGTATAAAGTCAAATTTTTGCAATGAAATTTCTGTATATCACTGTTATGTTTATTTCAGTATTTTTGTCCAGTGGGTAATAAAATACATTTATGGAAATTTTTTGTCAGAGCAGAACTGAACGAAAAAGAAACACGTTCTAGAGAATTGAAACAAAGCAAAGAAAAGCTGTCAAAGGACTATATGCCAGACACCAAATAGAATTGACTCCTCTGAGAGAGACAAAGTAAAAAATAAATGGTATTAAAGTTAAACACTATTGTAGGAAGAAAACTTAATGAAAACAGTGAATCAAAAATAAGTTGTCTTGAGGGGAGTAAATGTGTACAAGAACTTAAGGTTTGTAAGTTTGGCTGATATTATTTCAGATAAATCATATAAATGACAATACCTGTTCTTTGAGAAATAGTAAGCAACAGAAAAACAACATTTTTTCTACAAAGAAAATCCATATTTGTAATCAAATATATCATGTGTTGATAGTTCTACAGTTCAGAAAAACTAATCATAAATTATCTGGAGCAAGTTAGGCCTAGATGAAGTAATCTACAACTGAAAATGGGTCTATACCATATAGTTTACATTGTGCTTTACAAGTTATAATAAAATATTCACCTTAAAATTTGTTTAAAAATTATAAGCAATGTAGAGGTATGTTATTTATGACATGGAGAATACCATTTATTTTTGATAATTTTTCATATATAAACATACAAACTTTCCTTAAAATGCCTAAAGGCTTGGCATCACTGGAAATTAAAGATTTATGCAAATGTCAAACATGAAAATTTGTCTCCAGGTTATCACACTTACTGTGAATTTGCACTTTCATCATTTGCACAATGACAAAGATATTCATAAATAAGTCAAACCCTCTTTGTATAATAGGGCTTTTCAAAAATAGAGATGTGACAATACACATATAATAATTTATTGACTAGTTTGTTGATAGTTTCAACAGTGAGATATTATCAAGTGCTTTTTTCAAGAAAAATAAACTCATGCCAATTTTAATGTTTATTTACATATAGATTTTGTCACTATTGTATTCATATTTGTTATTTTTCTTATATCATTAACTACTTTTCAGTTCTCTAAAACTCTAAATTTTCACTATTCAAAATGGACTTACATTTGTTCTGGAAGTTCAGTCATTGCAAGAATTGAGGGGAGAATTCTTAACGACTCTAAGATACCTCCTTTCTGCATGCTCTCTGAACAGAACTAGTCCAAAAGAGGGAAAGGAGCTTCTCATACATATCTACAGCCAAACTTACTGATGGGAGATGTCTTTACTCTATGTCTAGTATTCTCACCTATTTTCTGATATCAGTTGGATAAGAAAATGCAAACAACACAAGGAATTTGAGTTATAACATTATTTGTGGAATACAGCCAAGAATAACTTCATTTTTGGCAAGACTACACATAGAACATTTCTGAGCAGGCAGAGGAAATATCGTGCAGTTCATTCTTAATAGTATATTCATCATTCATATATGTTTGTTTTTGACATTATCAGAAATAGTTTTTTGTTTCGGGCCTTGTATGGGTAGGGAGGATCTGACAAGGTGGGGCAGTGCAAAGATTAGTAGTTTCTGTTCCTTTCAGGGCATGGTGATGGAGGAACAGAGGATAAACTCTGGCTCTGAGTTCTGGGTTCTTTTTTACAGGCCTTTTCAATAATGTGACTCAGAACAAGTAGATGAAAACCCTTGCTTTCTGTTTAGACCTTGGCTCAAGTCTCATAAGCTGGCCTCTAAGACTAGTAGATAAATTTCTTTAGCATGTCCTCATATATAATCAATTATTTTTGCTCTGTCATAGGTGGCAAAGGAAGTATCAGCAAAGTTCTTTTCTTCCAGTTACTTTCACCATGTAATTCAGTAGAAATTCCTCCATGTATTATGATACAAAATATGCTATAAAATTTCTCCTAAATTTGGGGTACATGTCATAGTAATGTGTCATCACTTGCAACAAACATTTTTAGAAAGTATATGTCTCTAATTTCCATTTTAGTAACATTTTAATAAAAATATTTATATAAAATTAAATTTTATGTAATAATTATAATGCCATAATCACAGTGATTCCATATTGCTCATTGGAAGCTGGTGGCTTTTTTCACTACCTGAAATTGGAGATCAGGCTACTAGACATTATTTAGAAAAATATTTTTAGTGGGATACTTAGACAGTGTCAAGATATTTCTTTGATATTTCCAAGGTGTTCTTATTTACCTTAAATATTTTTATATTTTATTTTGTTCTTTAGAAAACACCATGATGCATTAATGTTTTGTTCTGTAGCTAGGTGAGTGAGAGCATTCCTTAGACAAATTTTCTCCCAGTGTATGGCAGAAAGTTTAAAGAGAAAGGCTCATATCTTCTAGTGCAGGAGTCTTGATGTGTTATCTATAGCTCAATTCCATTCTGCCAGGACTGTTAAGAAAAGTTAGCCTTTGATCACAAAATTTTTAATGGTTGATGATGGGATACTGTGATAGAGTAGTTTCCTTATTTGTGTGCAGGCAATTCCAAGCTCTACAAAAGAACAAAATGCCTTCTGAATCCTTATTGTTTTTAACACACACACACACACACATACACACACACACACACACACATATATATATACACATACACAAACATACATTTATATATATATTTATATATGAACACACATGTATATATACACATACACAAACATACATTTATATATATTTATATATGAACACACATGTATATATACATACATATACTTACATATATACAGACAATATTTCTCATTGATGTTATCTTGAATACATAATCTTATTATGTTTAGATGGTTTTAAATAAGATATAGAGAAATTATTACTGGAGTTTCCTCAAACTACTTTATCATTCAGAATTACTAGTCTGTATAATCATTTCTAGTTTTGAGTATTCTATTTAAACAGCAAATTGGAGATAATGTTTATGACAATAAAATTGGGGAAGTAGCTCATATTTATGAAGATAAAATTATCTTAGTTGAAATTCTGTTACCAGCAATCTCTGATAATGGTGACCAATACCAGATTAGTTACTTTAAAATTTTCACATGTCACACCTATAAAAATAAAGCAATGCCAATCTTTTAAATGTATGACAATTTCACTTTGATAACCTCCACAAATTTCTTGACAAAACATGACCAATGAAATAAATGTAACTTAATTTAAATGCTTTGAAATGATGTTTGGATTTGGGTTAGTTAAACAATCAAAAACTGTCAATGAACAAACTAAATATAAGTCAAAGTCAAATCCAAATTTAAAAGTATAACTCATCAAGGGTAAAAAACACCATTGCCTACTAAATTACCATTTTCCATATTATAATTCATAGAGAAATAATTTCTTGTTTTAATTTTGTGTGTCTTTAAATTTGAAAAACCATATTTGTAATGACAATGGAGAAATGAGTCCAAATCTTGTAACACAGAGAATATAAATAATTCCAGGTGTATGTTAAACATCAAGACTTATTGAAAAATCCCTCATGTTATATTTACGAATATAATTTTTAGTACTAAAATAACAGCATTAATTAGCAACAAATCCTGTAAAGCAGTTAATGGAATAAACTCTTCCAGTTGACGATTTGTCCACTTTCTCTGTCTTGTTACATTAAATGATAAATATTTCCAGGTATACCAGCCCTTGATTTATATAAATTCTTTTCACTTGGACTCTTAGTAGATTTCACCAAATATTTGACTCATATAAATTCAAATGTACTCTTTATTTACTTCTTTTAGAAAATCTCAGAATGGAGTGCAGTGATGTAGGCATTCTTCTCTATTCTTTCTCTATAACATAGCTAAAGATTAAAATTAAGACATATAATTGTCAAGTAATTATTACTGAGAAGAACTATCTATATTGATAAAATAGAAATTGGTTGAAAAATTAATTGCAAATAATTATTTGCATATTTTCTAAAGTTATTACCCATCAATTAATGGTTTAGGCATCACCTAGTTTAGGACCAATATAGTGGCATCATATTTTCATTATATGACAGCTAAGACTGCACAGAACATGTGTATAGGAAGAGGTTTGAGTCAATGAGACATAATCCTAGAATTAGGCCAGAAGTGGAACTCAGTGTTTTACATACTCTATTTTTTTCTAACACTGATTTGTATGTATTTATTAAAGGGAGAAAGAAAAATACTTAAAATATAGTTACTTGAACAGGTATTATATCTCAGTTTAAGAATTCTTACAGTATTCTTGCTAGGCCCTAGATTCAATCCCCTGAATTGCAAAGAAAGACAGAAAAAAATATCAGCCTTTGGGACAGGTGTCTTTTTAGACACTTCCATGCCCACTGATCTCATTTCAGAATGCTAAATAAACTTTTTGTTACCTCATAAAAGAATGAAGTTACTCTGCAGGAGTGATTGCTATGACTCTACAGTCATAGAAGGACATTTTCAATACAATTTGCTTTTAGTGTATGTGAGGCTGAAGTGAGTATCATATAGGTATTGTTTTATGATAGAAAAACTTTGCATAATATTTCTTTTACAGTATTTGTATATCTGAGTATTATATGCAACATCCATGTGGTTTTATCATTCTTATGTACCTAAAGAATTTAAAGTTATTGTTCCTCAATTTCTGTTGACTAATTTGTGGTGTGAGAAGTCCTTCTGTATATGTGTTGCTTTCATTGTTTAATAAAGTATCTGCTTTGGGCCTATTACAGTGCAGAATATGGCAAGGTGGGAATTCCAAGCAGTTAAGGAGGAGAGAGTAGATGGTGTCAAAGAAATGCAATGTTGCCTACAAAGGAGAAAGATGCCAGATGCCAGCCAGAATCTTACCAGTAAACCATGAGCATCCTGGAAAATATAAAATAATATAAATGAGGTAATCTAAGATGTAAGAGCTGGCTACAAATATAGTTAAGCTATTGGCAAAACAGTATTATAATCAATACAACTACTGTGTAATTATTTCTGGTCAGAGAAACTTGGAAATGAACAAGCAGCCTGTGTCTACAAATCTGTATTTTATGGAAAATGAAGATACGTTTTCTCTAGCATTTAACAATATGTGATGTTTTAATACAGGTTGCAATGAATATTAGTTCATAGGACCTTTATATTCATTTTGTGGCAGCATTTTGATGAAATTAAATAGTACATTTAATAATAAAAATATTTTGGATAGAGATCTATTTATTAAAATAATAAAAGAATATGTTGGTTATGATTGAGATATGATTGCATATTACATTTCAATTTTGCTGTAAAATACATACATAGTCGAACATGTTTTGACTATGGATTTAATTCTCAAAAGGGCAGAAACAATGTGAATGTTTTTCTATGAATTTTATAAAAATTATTCAGAAACTTTGGAACTAATCAAAAACAATAGAATATCTGTGACCTCAAGCAGGAAAAGATGGACAGAAAATGAGAGATACACTTTGAAATTAGTTATTATGAGATCAAACAGAATAATAGCAGATATATTTTTGACTAGAAGATAAAATGAAGAATGAAGATATTAGAATATTATGATAACATCTGAATATCTTTTAAAATCTTGAGTCACACTGTGTGGAATTCAGCCACAAGTGAAATACAGCCCAAGGTTGTAATGAAAGGTCTCTCTGACATCTCCATTCTATTTCTAAAGTAATCATTCTTTTGCTGTTGTTGTTAGATTTCATGACTTAAATGAAATGACTGACTTTTTCAAATTCCTTAAAGTATGTAGCATACCTGTATCTTATTCAACTCTTTTTGTACTTTTTTTTTGTATCTACAAATGTGATAGAGGGTAGGTCACATTTTTTTTTCTGTTGCCTCTTTGATTTGACTGGAAGTAGTTCCTAAAAGGCTAATTCAGCTGTCACCATGTATAATTGGAAATATAGGTTAATAGATATTCTTCTATAATAGTCAAGCTTGAAGTCATGTTAGCTAGGTTTCCTAGATATATAGAGATATATTTCAGTTACATAGGTATTTTTCAAATCTTTTAGAGACCTTCAGAATATGGCCTTTAAATGTTTTAAGAACTTAGGACTTTTCACGACAGTGAGACACATCTGCTCCTGGCAGCGCCAGTCTACTTCAAGAGGAAGATGGGCATCAAAGAGTCTCCTTATGGAGTTTGATAGCCATCTGGGTAAGAAACTGCTCTTGCCTGGACTGCTTGATGCTATGCTGCATGAACTGGACATTCAGGACCCACAGAACAATGACTGCTGAACTTGCCTAAAAAGGTGAGACAGACTTTGGTGGTTCCTGCTTCATCAGAGAACAAAAAGAGTCTGCCAGACATTCTGCAGGACATGGAAAAAATGACTGAGAAATTGTCACCACAGTGGAACTGTCTTTTAAGTTTCCTGATTCATGGAAAAGTCTGCTAGATACTGGGCTGAAGATATATGACCCAATGGTAAATAAGAACTTTGGGTAACTGTCTAGGAGGCAAGATGTCTCTGTCTATTCTAGAATTCTGGAAGTTGATTACAATGCACTTCCTGTTTGCTTAGGTAATATCATATCCTTCTGGAGTTTTTGATGGAATTGAAGAATAGATAGTTGTAGTTATAGTTTTCCTTAGTTGTAATAAAAGATAAAGTAGACCTAAATATTGTAACTATAATAATACTTGATACCTGTTTTGTTATGTATAGTTTTACTCTGCTAAAGTTAAAACCTTCCTTTTTATTTAAACGGAAAAGGGAAAATGGTGTGGCAAGTTCATCTGTATATGCATTGCTTTTATTGGTTAATAAATGAAGAAGCTTTTTTTGGCCAGTAGCTTAATAGAATATAGCTAGGCATGGAAAACTAAACTGAATGCTGGGAGAAAAAAAGCAGAGTCAGAGAGAAGCCATGTAGCCCCACCAGAGACAGATGCCAGAAGGAAACTTGCCAGTAAGCCACAGCCACGTGGTGATACACAGATTAATAGAAAAGGGTTAAATTAAGAGCTAGCCAATTAGAAGCTAGAGCTAATAGTCCCAGCAATGATTTAATGAATATATTTTATGTGTGGCTCTTTCTGGTCTGAGCTGCTGGGAACAAACTTGCTGCCACTTATAACATCTCCAGACCCTTCCCTGAAATTTTTTTCATATAACCCAGGGAAGCTATACACTGGAACAAGCATAAACTTAAAGGTGTTATTATGCCTAGATTATCTTTTCACATCTACTTGTGAAACTCTTTAATAGCAGGGGAATTTCATGGCTAAGGGAACTTGGCTCTCAGAACAATCTATACCCTCTTTCTCATATGCCAGGGGAAATTTAAACCAAATGCTTGTCTTGTTTTTGGTTCATGATGTTCTATAACAACGATCTAGTATCTTTGTAAGAGGCCTGTGCCCTTTCTTCCCCTGCCATCTGCAAAACCGAGTTATTATTTCCCTGAGCTCATTAATTTATGACTAACCATACATCTCTGCTTGCCACCTATCTTTGAATTCTAATCATTATTATCTTTTTGTCCTATTCAACTTATTAAGCACACTGGAACACTAGGAGAGAAGGAAATAAATCTCCCTTACCTACACAAGAGAAAAATAAAACTTTTTTTAAAAAATATTATGTCATCAATATAATTCATTATCTCTATTCTCTTTGAACTGTCTCACACTAAACATGGTACATGCATTATAACTTTTGAAGCTATAGTGATACTCTTGCCTGAAGTCATGACTTATTCTACTTCATAAATATGAAGAGTTGTGTGCTCTCTATTATTTTAAATAAAAGGTCCATTTTTAATGTTATTTTATCACCTTTAAATATCAAAAATTTGATTTTATCTATATATTTCACATTACTTTCCAAAATTGCATTGTTTTAAATTTAAATATAATTACACTCTTTCTTCCCATTTTCTCTCTCCAGCATTTCCTACCCAACCTTTCTTGAAACTTTCAAATGTGAAACTTCCATAATCAAGTTCATAGTTTTTATTTGACTATTGTTGCTACATAAACATACACATATTCTTGTATATAACACAAAAACATTGAACAAGTGCATGTATACAAACACACACACACACAAAACCTGACGAGTCTGGTTTAGTTGTTTGTATGTATGTGGTTTTGAGGCATAACATGTAAGTTTGGATGGACAAAAATGGGCTTCATCACTGGGAAATGTTAATTCTTCTCCAAGTAGCCATTATTTCCCTGTTGTTTTTGTCCTAGGGGTGGAACTAGGTGAATTTTTCTGTTCCATGTCAACATGATATCGTCATCGATGTTTCTAGGCTCCCTTCTACAGAAATTTGCAGAAGAGACAGTCACAGTGTCTTTAATTGTATTCTGACTCTTACAATCTTTCCAACTCCCCCCTTCAATGATGATTCCAGAGCCATAGAAGGAGCTATAATGTAGATGTATTCATTGGAACTGAGCCCCCATTAAAAGTTGATCTCTGTCTTTCTTATATCCAGTTGTGATTTTTCTATGATGTTCCCCATTTACTATTCTAAGGAAGGGGTGATAGCTTTCCTGGATTTTTGTCTTTTCTTATGAATTTAAGTAGTATTATTTCAAGTTTTGTAAAGAATTGTTTTGGGATTTTAATTTGGTTTGTATTGAATCTGGCTCTTGCTTTTGGTAGGATGGCAATTTTTACTATGTTAATCCTAGCAATCCGTGAGAATGGGAGGTATTTCCATCTTCTGAAATCTTCATTTTTTCAAAGATTTGAAGATTTTGTCACGCAGATATTTCACTAGCTTGATTAGAGACACACCAAGAAATATTATTTGATGCTATTGCAAAAAGTGTTGATTATCTAACATTTTCTTAGCACATTTATCATTTCTATATAGAAGGACTAGAAGAATGCAAATCAATACATATCTATCAAGTTTCACAAAATTCAAGTCCATTTGGATCAAAGACCTCAATATAAATCCAGCTTCTGTGAACTTGATGGAAGAGAAAGTGGGAAATAATTTCTAATGAAGTGGCACAGGAGACAACTTCCTGCAAGGAACACCAATAGCATATAGACTATAATTAACAATTAATAAATTGAAACTTATGACATTGAAACATTTCTGTAAGACAAAGGACACCATTAATAGATCAAAATGGTAGCCTATAGAATGAAAAAAACTTCACTTACCTCACATTTAATAGAGGGCTGATTTCCAAAATATATAAAGAACTCAAGAAACTAAATATAAACAAACTAAATAATCCAATTTTTAAATGGACCTTAGATCTAAACAGAGAATTCTCAACAAAAGAATCTTAAATGGCAAAGAAACAGTTAAAGAGATGTTCATCTTCCTTAGTCATCTGGGAAATGTGAATCAGAATGATTCTGAGATTCCATGTTACTACTGTCAGAAGGGCTAAAATCAAAATACCAAAACAATACCTTATGCAGGAGAATTATGAGCAAGCTGAACACTCCTTCATTGCTGGTGACAGTACAAACTTGCACAGTCACTTTGAAAGTCAGTGTGGCAGTTTCCAGAAATTTGGGAATCAACCATTCGCAGGACCCAGGATTATGACTCTTGGGCATTTACTCAAAGGATGCTCAATCATATCACAAGGACATTTGTTCAACTATATTCACAGCAGCTTTATTTGTAATAGCCCAAACCTGGAAACAGACAATATGTCCCTCAAACAAGGAAAGGATAAAGAAAACACAGCACCTTAACTTAGCCACTAAAAACATGGATACCAGAAAATTTTAAGGCAAATGAATGGAGCTAAAAGAAATAATCCTGAGGGAGTCAACACAGACCAAGAAAGACAAAAAATGTACTCACTCATAAGTGGATGTAAGTTCTAAAATAAAGGATAACATTGCTACAATCCCCACAAACTTAGAGAGTAGGTAGAAAGGTTCATGCGGTGATGTAGGAGGGTCATCTGTCTATTTGTTACTTTCATTAGTTAATAAAGAAACTGCCTTGGCCTTTTGATAGGCCAGCCCTTAGGTGGGTGGAGCAGACAGAATAGGATTCTTGGAGAAACAAAGCAAATTCAGGCAGACGCATGAAGCTCTGGCCCAAGATGGAGGTGGGTTAGAATCTTCCTAGTAAGCCACCACCTCGTGGTGGTACACAGATTAT
>LOEQ01011664.1:14647-29377 GCA_001685075.1 Bramus lutescens
CTGATCCCGCTGCCTACTCAGGCAGGAAGAGCCGAGCCATGGGCATGGTCTCAGTTACTTTGTTCCTGACCCCTAGTGGGCACACAAATATCCGGGCCCAGAAATTCACCATAGCTGGAGTTTGCACCAGCAGCAGGGCCCAGGAAGCTGTGTTTTAAAATGGTGCAGCTTTTTTTCTATTGCTTTTGCTGAATCAGGAAGTCTCTCTACAGGACACCCCAGCAAACTGCAAAATGCTGTGTTAAACTCTGTTTTTTCTGTGTTTAAAATTAAGCTCTCTCAGGTTTTAGGTGGAGTTCATTACCATTTTGGAGCACCACTCTGTAGTGAAAGGAGCAGTGGGCTGGCCTATCAAAAGGCCAAGGCAGTTTCTTTATTAACCAATGAAAGTAACACATAGACAGATGACCCTCCTACATCAACCTGCCCTTTCCTAAACAGAAATAGAAGAAGAGTCAAATGAGACATGAAAACAGAAAGGGAATGTGGGGAAGGAACTGGGAGGACAGTAAAGGGTGAAAATTTATCAATTAAAGAAAGATAGTGTACTCAGTTCTCAAAACAATTTAAAAGAAATCTTCAGAAAAGAATTTTTTTCCTCCAAGTCTACATTATATTGTTATTTTTCCTCTTTGAGAGGTAATAGTCATCATTACCTTCCCTATAGAGTTATGGAATGAAAAGCAGAGAGGTTGCAGCATTTGATAAAGATCACAGAAGTGGTGATGCAAAAACAGCATATTAAGCACATTCACGTAAGACAGTTACCCTGAGTAACAAGGTCTTTCCAGTCCACCTAGACAATATGTAAACACCATAAACACACCAATTAGCAATGGAAATCATGTACAACTAGCTATTAAAATCTAATTTTATTGGACTGACAAAGGCCTGTCTTTCTAGATTTTGTTATCAAGGAGAATTTCCTCATTTATGAGCATTGTCTTTGAATAGTTGATTTCAGCTTTCACATATCCAAATTGCCTAAGTTTACACAAATTTTTTGCATAGTCTCTATCAATAGAAAAAGGCATGCCATTCTCTCACAACAACACAAAACTCATTAGGCTCATTATGAAGCTTAACAGAGAAACACCACATTCAGTCTAAAGTGTTGTTTCATGCCCTCACTCCGTGAACTATTTTAAATAAAATATTCTGAGATTAATCTCTGATCACATTGCTTTTTGACTTAAGGATATGTTCACATGTTAATACATCATAGGATAGAAACTTGCCATAAAGGAGTGATTATAAACCTTTTAGATCTCTGTTCGTAAAGATTTATAAGCAAGAGTAGCATTTTCTTTTCTTTCATGTATAAATTAGCCTTAGGATTTTATGAATAATTCAAAATAAAAAAATCATCTTTCAAAGATATGGTGAGTAGGAAAGTGACTTCATGCAAATAGGGCTGTGTATATGTAAAAATAATACTAATTATAATGTATACAAATTAGCAAGAATTGCAATAATGTCTTTTAGAACTTCTGAATATTTTGATGAAATCTTATCTAAAAATATATATTGTTGGCTTTTAATCAATTCTATGCATAGGGAGATATAAAAATGAACACATTAATTATATATGTCATAATTTTTCTAGTATATTGCAATTTAAATGTACACTTTAGAAAGTTACAAAGAAAACATTTTAACTAATAATTTATCTCATAGTGTTAATGAATCATTGGATATATTAATACATTGTGATGCCAATTCTTCTGAAATAGAGCAAAGTACTTCAGATTTGCAAGCTTAGGGAAATGGTGCAAAAAGTCTAATATTCACATAAAATTTTCAGACCTAAAAGTTAAATCCGATCTGAAGTATATTTAATATATTATGAAATGTAATAAGTTTCTTCCCTGCCAAGATTATAATATACTCTCCAAAATCTCAGTAAATATGTTAAATATTTTCATGTGCACAATCATCACATTCTAGTATATAAAATATTAATGTTCATATTGTTAGTTGTGATATTATATGATTTCTTGATTAAGCTCTAACATAGATTCATTCAAATGCTTTGAGAAATTTAAAAAATATTATGAGAACTAATTCTTCTGGTAGCATTCTGTGTCATTTATAAACATCACTTTTATCCCTCAGAGCTCATTCATACCTTTATTTGAAAGTAATGGTGTTTTAGCTCAGTTTTACATATATAAAATTGAAACATAAATATTGTTCTTTTTGATGCATTCTATTGGAATCTGAGTACAAGTTGGTGACTGCATAATGGTAGGAATAATTATCCGATCATTAGATGTTTAAAATATTTATTTTTATTCATATCTTTATTGCATAATTTTAGCTAATTTTTGTAAATATTGGTAAATTTGAGAAAGAAGAGCAATATCTGAACACATTTCATTTTACTTAGAAGATTAACAGTTAACAAATCAGTGAATAAATTCTATGATGATTCTTAGCTTTTATTCAGAAGAGAATGCAGAAGAGCAATAAAGGATCATTAAGAAAAAAAGTTCCAAAATAAAAAAAGAAAAAGAATCAAGTTCCTTCTGGTAAAGTGGACAGAGACTCTGTCCTGAGTGATTACTTAACCTTCCTTCTGGGTCTGGTAAATCATCCAGCCAAGGAAACATCACAAGGAAGGCAGGTTCACGTTAAGCCATGCTAAAGACAGAGGAGAATAATTGTTCCTCTAGTAAGGCACTGTATTTTGCTTCCCAGAATTCCTGCCCCTAACACAGCCCCTCCAGGCTACCACAAATGTACCATGACCATTGTTGGGTCTTCTCTGCTCCCTAAATTCAAACTCAGAAAATAACTTTTCTTCTTGTTTTCTGTCCGTCTCTTTTGAATGCTGGTCAGATCCTGAGGTTGCTGTTGTTGCCTTCTTCTCTCTCACTCTAATGTCACCTCCCTCCTCATCTCCCCTCTTCTTGCCATGTGACAAGTCTTCATACTGGAAAATCAAACAACATGTGTTTTGTTCTTCATTTCCTTCCTCTGGTTATAAGGGAAATCAAATGAATAAAATAATTGGTGTGTTCTTATTAAACATCTACTTTTAAATCATTCATATTTGGGGATTCCTTTATCATAATTTGGTAATGTTGTTTGAACACAGAAAGACTAGATTGTTATTTTATTAGGCTAATATGAAATATGGTACAGGGAATTGCTTTCTTGTTGATGATGACAAATATGAGGTCCACTCTCTTTTTTAATTAATAATTTAATAGAATATGTTATATTTGTCATGATTTTGAAAATAAAGGTTTTGACTTTGTCAAGTGAAGACGTTGTTCAAGTACCAATAAAAGGTTAATGAATCTTCTCCCATTATTTATATTTGAAAATTAACTTGCCACATGTTTGGGAGATAATGTCCACAGGAAAATGAGGCCATTTAATTATGTTTGTTTTCCTCTTTTAAATCTTTTGGTTTTTGGGGGGGCTGTCACTCAGCTCTGAAATGAATAATACACACAGAAGCATATTATTACTTATAAACCCAGCCTTAGGTTAGCTTGTTTCTAGCCTGCTTTGCCTAACTTAAATAATCCAGTCTATCTTTTGCCTCTGGGCTTTTATCTTTCTCTTTCTGTAAAACTTTTCTTTACTTCTTACTTTATTGTTTTCTGTTTAGCTGAGTGGCTGGCCCCTATAGTCCTCCTCTCCTCCTTTTCTTGTTCATTCTTTTCCAGATATCTTCTTCTATTTATATTCTCTGTCTGCCAGTCCTGCCTATCCTTTCTCCTGCTTTGCCATTGGCTGCTAAACTTTACTAGGACCATCAGGTGTTTTAGACAGGCAAAGAATCACAGCTTTACAAAGTTAAACAAATGCAACATAAAAAAAGCAACACATCTTTATATCATTAAACAATGTTTAATTTTCCACATCACAAACAAAAGTAACATACCTTAAAATAATAATCTGTAATATGTCCCCCTTTTGTCTAAATAAAAATGAAATGTTTTAACTTCAACATAGTAAATGTATATACAATAAAAGGCATTATCAAGTTAGAATAAAATTTACAATATCTTGCCACTTACAATTAGCATATTTAGAGAAAATACTTATTTATCCTATTTTAGTGAATCCAAAGTTTTATACATAGCTTACTTTATTTCATAATTAAAGAAGACTTCATTTATCTAGTCTTAAACTATCTAGTCTTAAACTCCATCAAAGAGCCTAGAAGGAGTTAGTATTGCCTAAATAAACAGGAACTACATTGAAACAACTTCCAAAACTCTTGAAATGACAGAGATATCTGGTTGCCTGGACAGTCAGCTAAAGTTCTTCTACAATGTTGGGGCATCCATCTTCAACCTATTGGCCTAGAATATCTGACAGACTTCTCAGTGAAGTAGGAAATTTGAAGGACTGTTCTTCTTTGTATGGACAAAGATCAGCAGTCACTTTCCTATGGATTCTGGATGTTCTGTCTGCACTGAATGAAGTCAAGCTGTCAAGACAAAAGCAGATTCTTGCAAAAATGACTAATGGTGTCACAATGAAAGCAAACTTTTGTGGAGTTTCTTCAATGCCCATCATCCTTTCATGAAGTTAATTGGTGCTGCCAGTATCAGATGTTTCTCATTTTCATGAAAAGAAAGTTAACATTTTAAATGTCAAATTCTGTAGGTCTTTGAAGTTCATGTATCTATCTAAAATATATCTTGGTATGATCTAGAAAACAAGTTTAATGTATCTTCAAACTTGACTGTTAAATGACTAACTACTAACCTATGTTACTTGATTATCCTAAATACATTTTAGTAGTAGCTTTCAAAAACTAAAATTTTATCTTATATTTTTAAATGAAATACATGGTTACAACTTAAATGAGTATAGAAGTATGTATACAATATGTTGTACCATAAAGATACTTAAATCTCATCAATAAATAAAAATCTTTTGAACATGAGTAGTAACATATACAGTGTAACAAAATTGACTTTGAATTTGTATCAATATTCCAAATTTTTATCAATGCAGAATATCTCAGATTAATAGCTGTCTTTTTTATCCTATATTCCTATATTCCTCTAAATATAGCAAAGCCCCTTCAATACAATTTTTGGGAATGCGGACATTGTTTTCTTTAGACCCTTTCCTGCTGCATGTGGGTAAAACATCTTAAGGGTCCCTGAGGGCATTTTGAGATAATGACCAAGTCTTGGTAAGACCAGTTGTAACCTTTGTTGATAGATATCACCTGTCAAGTTTCAGGATGTCTCCCTTGATCAACATGGAATAAATGCACAACCTCTTTTTTTTCTTGTGGAAACAAAACTCCAAAGTATTTTTGATTTTCATTTGATAAGTGTATTTTGTTACTATTTTAATATTAATACAGTCTTAAAGTATCAAGGCCGGTTTATTTTATCAATCTCTCTTTCAATTCCATGTCTCTTAGAAGCTGTTGTTTGCTTATCAGCATTCAAAAGCTTCATATCAACATAAACTCTTAAACTCTACTTCAGTCCTCTTGGTGCTCTGTAGGCTGGCTCTTCCAGCTTTCTGGTGAAGTCCTGAAAGCCAACCCTAATGCTTCCAGGGCCTGGTGTGAGGTGCATGAGGAGGAACTGCATTCAACCTTCCTAGAGCTCTAGAGATCTGGTGCTTGTGCTGTGGCAGGTATCATTACTTTGATTGTTGTTCCTTCTTAACACACTGTTCAAGCCCTTGCAAGCAGGCAGAATTTCTTAAAAGAAGCCCGTACTTTTTTTTTTCTTTCTCAACATTTTCAGGTTTTATGTGGAAATACGCCACACATTGGGTAGCTAAATGTTGTTCTTTTTGCTCTCTTTACTCTTTTGGATTTTAGAGGGACCCACCATTCAGCTCCCAAGTAAATAAATAATAGATATGGCGGATTACTATCACTTATAAATGCCCAGCCTTAGCTTGGCTTATTTCTAGCCTGCTTTTCCTAGCTTATATTATTTCATCTAACTTTTGTCTGTGGGCTTTAACCTTTCTATATTTCTGTATAACTTTTCTTTACATTTTACATTGTGGTTTGCTGTTAGCTGGGTGGCTGGCTCCTATGGTCCTCCCCCATCTTTTTGAGATTTCTTCTTTCATTTATACTCTCTGTCTGCCCGTCCCATCTATCCTTTCTCCTGCCTTACTATTGACTGTTCAGCTCTTTATTAGACCATCAGGTATTTTAGATAGGCAAAGAAATGCAGCATAAATGAAAGCAACACCTCTTTATATTATTAAAACAATGTTCCACAGCATAAACAAAATTAGCACACCTTTAAATAATATTATACAACAATTAAGTTTGATTTTGATTTTAATGGATTACTAACATATAATGATAACAGTTAAAACATTCTCCCATTAGCATTTTACTACCATCAACACCTTACAAATAATGAATCAAGTAAATACATATTTTGATAAATCCTTGTAATAAAATGATAGAATTAATATAAACTGAGTGAATTTCCAAGAGCCATAAGAGAAACGATTGACTAGAGTCCTTAATTCAAAATGAATATGACTAGATGTTCCATTATTTCCTTCTTTCTTGGGATGCATGGAATGACACTTGCTGTAAGATGCTCAGGAGACTGTGCATGAGGTGACGTACATTTCAAACTTGAGTTATAATTTTCCATTGATATTGGTCTTACACTGAAAGATTGTTGTTGATAAGTGACAAATTCATGAGGAGAAATATTTAGGGACCTTTATTGTTTGTTTTCATGAAGAGCAGCACTGCACATAAAATACTTTACAATAAAGATCAAGAAAGTGAGTATAATATTTAAAATCCCAATGTAACTGAATGACAGAAATTAGAAGTTTGACTCAATATGTTTATATCAGCATTTATGAACTAATGATCAGTTCTGTAATGTTAAAAGAAATTGTTCATTTTTGATTCAATATATTTGCAAGTTTATATTCCATAACACACAAAACTGAATCATTTTGAAACCAGAACTCATTAAATTATAGGCTATAATTTTACATACTACAAAAGTCAACAACTTATAATATGAGTATTTACTATTGATTTTAGATCAATTTAAGTTTTCAATCATGTGGCCTTATTATTTCTGCTTTGTAATTTTCCTGTATTTTTCTTGAGTGATGTAGTGTGGTTACAGAGCTTCTGGTAGCCAGAAAGGTAGAAATGAGGTGCTTTTGCAAGAAACTGTGCAGCTTGCTCCTGAGATGTGGGTTAAATATAGACTCTGTGGAGAAAGCAGTCAGATTCAAGGTCTCTGCAATTCTGTATGGGTGAATGGCATCACTAAGGTACATAATAGCTGTTCCTACAGGCAAAGCAAATTTACCCACTAGATAAAAGATATAAATCCAGGTCAGTGCATTAGTACAGAAAATGTTATTAGCAAGCTACTGTTCCCCCTTCTCCACTTAAGGTAGTCATTACTTCTTCCTCAGTAAGGTTTTATTTTTGAGAACACAAAGCACAAATATTAATTCAGAACCATAACATAGCAAATTTCCTAAAACTAAATATTGAGATAATGAAGGTAAATGTAACCCATGCCCATAAACCAAATAATTGATAGTCTAATACTTTTTTAAAATTTGGACACTGAATTCCCTTGTTACATACATTTAGAATAATATTTAACTTCATTTGAAACATCTCCATATAGAATAAACATAATTAAAGTTGCTTTTGAAATGCTACATATTTTACTTATGCTTTTCCTTAAGGGCCTCGCTAATGCAAGAAATATGTGCCTACCCAATGTTTTTGAAGACCTGTCTTTGGCCAGTTTACATTGCATTCTTCTAGAAAAGAAATTGTCATGGCAATTCAGAGTCCTTCAAAAAAATCTAATCTTTTTCCACCAAACCTGCTATCACTGTGATAGAAAATACTTTGGTAAATGCAAACAGGAAGAGAATAAATTACAATCTGGCTATTTTAAGTTGTGGGGGAATACTGAAAACACCTACGATTCCCTATGATCCAGACTCTATAGTTTGCTAGGATGATTCTCTGAACTGTGAAAATTGCTGACTTGAAGGATCTTGAATATCATAAAAAGCTTTCTCATATTACGCTAAGGTGGTCTGAGATAGTGAGATAGTGATCTGGAGTAGTGAGCTGTCACAAATAATAATTTATGGAAACAAGAATAAGAAATTACATGTCCCCTTTTCCCACTTAAAAGCAACTTCTATAAACATTTCCAGTCAAATCAGCATTCTCCAATTGCAATGCTAACATATCAAGTAAACTCTGCATAAGAGTTCATTTGTTGGCTTTTTGAATGATAACTGCTATTTCTTCTTAGTATTGAGTGCACATGGGTTTTTTTTATAGGATTTTACACTACAAAAGTCAGTATAAATTTCTATTTGCATAGGTCATTACTCTATGCCCTTCACATCTCTGAAAACAGGTCAGTTTATTGTTTGTGAGCCGCATCTTTAGCTATAGGAATCTGTTTGCCCTGGGTGTTAGGACCATTGTTGCACAGATTGTCTCATGCTACTATTTCAGCTCAAGAGTATAATTCCTAAATCTTGTCACATTCTATTGAGTACTTCACAGCCTCATTATTCAGTGATCAATTATTCATTGAAAAATACTGATCACTACAATGAGGGAGGCAAATCACTGCCTTGCTCAGTCATTATCAGAAAAGCTTCCTCCTGAAATTTATGGGAAGAAATACAGAGAACCACAACAGACATTACACAGAATGTGACACCTCAGAACACTCAGATCTAAATGGGATATATCTATCAAACCTCTCTCATCAGGGCACAAGGAACACTGCTGAAGGGACAGCCATGGGAGAAAGAGTCTAAGAGTCCTAGGGAATGGAGGACACCACAAAAATAGCCATTCTAAATCAGTAGTATTGACACACATGAATTTACAAGGACTGAAGTAGCATTGTAACCTATGTCAGAGGTCTGTACCAGAGGGAATCTTAGGGCTAAAAGAAGTGGACAGACAACCGTTTTTGTTTGTTTGTTGTCTCTTTCATAAAGTACATAGTGATCACAGTTTCCCCTCTCTCTGATCCTCCCAATCCCCCTTGTCTCATCCTCTCTCCACCAGATCTACTCCTTTTCTGCTTCCCTTCAAAAAAGAAAATGCCTCACTGGGATATCCACTGAACAAATCCTAATAAATTACAATAAGACTTGGTACAAACCCTCATATCAAGGCTGTACAAAGCAATGCAGCAGGCAGAAAAGGGTCCCAAGAACAGACAACAAAAGTCAGACACCTCTAGACACACTGTTGAGTCTTACAAAAGCCCCCAAATAAACAACCACAGTATGTATACAGGGGACCTAGCTCAGAACCATACAGGGTCGATGTTTCTTGATTGAGTTTCTGTGAACCCCTGTGAGCTCTGAATATTTGATTCTGTGGGCCCAGTTCTCCTGACATTCTTGAGCCCTCTAGGCACTGCAATCCTTCCTCCTACTTCGTCTGCTGGGTTCCTCTAGCCCCACCTAGTATTTGACTGTGGGACTTTGCGCCAACTTTAAAAGTTAAAGGATGATACCCTGCTGATGCTAGGCATTTATCTGTAAGTAGAGGAGAATATCATTAGTAATCATTTCATTGTCTTTTTTTCACCAGTCATATTTGATTCTATCCTGGGACTCTGGGCTATCCAGCCTCTGGTTCCTCACTAACCAGTCCCAGGAATAGATTTCGTCTAATGAGTCTCAAATTGAATCAAGCATGTCCCCCAACTTCAGTTGGCTCTCCTAGTACTTCACCTAAATCCCCTATGACCTGATAACCCCTGTTCCCACTCACACACAATCCACCTGCAAAATCCATTCTATGTCTCATTTCCAGGGAGATTCAAGGGCCCACCCCTGAGTACGCCTTGTTTAATTTACCTCTCTGTTTCTGTGTATCTTATCATGTTGATCCTGTACTTAACAGCTAATGTGTACTTATAATTGAGCATATACATTGTGTGTATTTCTGGGTCTGGATTACCTCATTAGGATGACATCTGACTGCAGATTCCATGCTGCTATTGTTTTTAACAGGTGAGTAATATTTCATTGTGTAAATATACCACATTTTCTTTATCCATTATTCAGCGGAGGTTCATCTAGATTGTTTCTATTCTCTTGATATTTATGGATAAAGATATAATGAACATGGTTGAGCTAGTGTCCTTGTGGTAAGGTGGAGAATCCTTTGTGTATATTCCCAAGAGTGATATAGATGGGTTTTGAGGTAGATTGGGTTCCAATTTTCAGAGGAACTACCATATTGGTTTGCATGGTGACTTACAAGTTTTCACTCCCACTAGCAACAGAGAAATTTTCTACTTTCTGAATATCTTTGCCAACATAAATTACCACTTGAGTTTCTGATCTTTGCCATTCTGAGAGGTGCAAGATGTAATCTCAATGTAGTTTTGATTTGCATTTCCCTGATAGATAAGGATTTTGGCTACCTATTTACGTGTTTCTCAGCCATTTGATGTTTCTTGATGGATCTGTTTAGGATCTGAACCCCATTTCTAAATTGGATTATTTGGGATTTTTGATATCTGGTTTCTTGAGTTTTAAGTATTTTGGATAGTAGTAGCCTTCTGTATATTGCGGAGTTGGTGAAAATCTTTTCTCATTCTATAGGCAGTAATTTTGTCCTATTGATGGCATCTCCTTTACCTTTCAGAAGCTTTTAGGTTTCATAAGGTCCCATCTATTAATTTTTGAACTTGGTGCTTGTGCTATTGATGTTCTGTTCAGGAAGTCGTCTCCAGTTAGGCTAGGACAATTTGTTGAAGATGTTTTCCTTTTTCTGTTGTATATCTTTGGCTTCTTTATAGAAAGTAGATTTTCCATAGGTGAGTATATTTATGTCTGGGACTTCAACTTAATTCCATTGACTAATCTGTGTGTTTTAAGTCAGTAACACCTAGTTTTTATTACTACAATTCTATAGTACAGTTTGAAATCAGGTATGGTTATACCTACAGAAGTTTTTTATTGTCCTTTCAAGGTTTATAAAAGAATTTTGTGTTGAAATTTTGGTGGGGGTTACATTTAATCTGTAGATTGCTTTTGGTAGGATAGCCATTTTTCTATGTTAATACTACCAATCCATGAGCATATGAGATATTTTCATCTTATGATATGTTTTGTAATTTCTTTCTTCCAAGATTTGAAGTCCCTGTCATGCAGGTCTTTCACTTGCTTAGTTAGAATTACACCAACATATCTTATCATTTGTGGCTATTGTGAATGGTGTTGTTTCCATGATTTCTTTTTCAGCTTATTTGCCATCCATGTAAAAAATGAGGCCTATTAATTTTTTTTGACTTGATCTTGTGTTCAACCTCTTCATTAAAGAAGTTTATCAGATGTAGGAGATCCTTGGTAGAATTTTTGGATGCCCTCATTCTTAATGCAAAATCAATATCCAACTGATAAGCACTTGCTATTGAATATATAGTTTTCTTTTTTAGGGAATCATACTGGGGGAAAAATGCTGCCTTTTATTTTTCTAGTTAGTAGATAATATTTAATGTATATTGTAGTTGGTAGACCAAATATATATATTTAACTGAAATATTATTATAATGAATAAAAAGCTTCAAGGAATTATAAAAATCAGGACAAAATAATCCAGAACAAACAGAAGGAGGGTGATAAGAATAAAAGTCAGTAAAATAGAATAGAAATAGAAGAGAGAGCCAGCAAAGTGATTCATTGGGTTGAATTATTTACTCCCAAGTTTGGTGATTAGAATTCAGTTCATAAATCTCACCTAATGGAGAAACAGAACTGACTTCTACATATTGCCCTCTCTCCTCTATGTTTAGAAACCATGGCATGTGAACCCAACCAACACAGAAATATATACAAAGGCATACAAGAGTGCATAAAGCAAGAAAATGCAATAAGGAAATTTTAAATTCAACACACTTAATCATTCTTCTCCTTTTGTGCCCTTTAATATCATTGCGTTCTCTCTCTCTTTGATTGGAATTCTTCCATGACCTCTTTCCTGATATCTATGGGTATTCCAAATGTAAAAATACATATCTGAAAATTTAACACCAATGTTCACAATGAAATGAAACATATGACATTTGTCTATCATCCATTTAACATATAATTTTGTTTTTCCTAGCTGAATAATGTAATATCACATTGTGCAAACATACCACATTTTCTTTATGAATATCTAGTCTATATTCAGTTCCTAGACATAATGAATATAACAGCAATAACAGAGATAAACAAGTGTTTTAATAAACGTTCTCTAGGGTAACATATATGTATGTGTGCATGTATATATATATATATATCATCTATCTATATAAATATAAATTCTGTGTGTGTGTGTATGACTTACAGGGTGTGGTCATGTCTATGAACAGAAAGTCTAAGAATACAAAAGTTGTTTCATCCATCAAGTTAGATGACCCAGCTGGTCTGAATATGCAAGAATCCTAAAGAACTAGGATCGAATGGCAGTGAAGTAATAGACTTGTTAGTTGTGCAAAAATAGGCAGTCAAAGAGCAAAAACTTCATTCTTCCATGTCTTTCTGTAGGCACAAGACTAGAAGTGGGTGTGTTCAACTCAAAAGATATTGACGAAAATGTATTTTCCTGCCTCTATGGTCTGATTAAAGGTATGTTTTTTCCACCACAAAGATATAGATTAGAAGTGGATATATCTACCCACTCAAAATTAACCAAAAACCAGTCATTCCCCTCCATTTTTCGATTTTAGCTAACTCCAGATGAATTTAAGTTGATAGATGAGATTAGTCACCATTGTAGGTATCTCTGTAGCACAATGTGGATTCCCTTGGATAAATGCCCAGGAGTTATAAAGCTAAATCATAGGTTAAATCTATTTCTAGTCCTAGGTTTCTAAAAAGTTTCAATACTGATTTCAATACTGGATGTAAAAGTTTACATTTTGCAGTCAGAGCAGTATTATAGATCAAAGGATATATGACTGGGTTGATGTTTACATTTCTATTTTGGTAATCTTCAGAATACCTTCCTGTTCAAAAGAAGCTAGGATGGATTGGCATAGGATCAGTGTAAATACCAGCTTTATCTGTTCATATTCAAAGAGTTGGGTGGGTGTTATCTTCAGCAATGGAGCCCTGTTATCAGGTTGCAGAAAATAGCCTGCTGTCTTGACATGAGACTGGGTTATTTGGAGAGTTCCATGCAACTTCTTTGGCCAGCAACTCTATGGATATAAGCTAGTCCCTATTACTGGAAATTTTGTTGGGAGACAAGTTATGGCCAGTTACAACTAGCTTCATTATTACTTGAAGCTTTCATTAGAATCTCCTTCATATATTTGAGAACATTTCTACTGCATTATAGAAAGAAATCACTCTTAAGGGTAGACTGCATACTCAGCAGTAGACAGCCTTCAAAAATAAACTCAATGACATCTTTACATATTACATGTCTCATAATATCATCTCCAGGTTTTATTATCTAGTTTATTAAGGGTGTCTGAATATTTCCTCTTTGATTTTTTTTAAAATACATGAATATACATTACTATAAGCAAGTAAGTTTCTACTTCCTTCTCTATTCCAAACATGACATACAGTTTACCACTGTGCACAGAATTAAAGTTGAACATACAGTAATTGAAGTACATATAATTTATTTAGTTGAAAACAAGGCCTTATCAATAAATACAACACTACTTTGACTAATAGTACATTAGTTTTTCATGCAGATATACTATATTTTCAATTGAAAATATTATGTCTTAGAGAATAGAAGAAAATCCTGTACTTTAACTAGAAAAATACATCTAAAATGTTTCAGAGTTAAAAAGTGAATTTTATACTTTCCAGGATGCTAAACTTCCTAATTTCCCTAATAATCTAAGGAGGATCTTCCAGTGTTTCCTCCTTCATCAAATGTTCCTTTTAATTTGGAGAGAATAAAGAAAGAGCTAACATGTTGCTGATATTATTATGATGTTTATTGAATGCCAGGTGGCAACTCTGTTCATCCGTGTATTCTGTAGATTACTGACCTTTAACACATAATGAAATAAATAAGTTCTTTTTCAACCTTTCAGTTCATTACTTCAGAGTAAATATGTCAATGACCAACTTGAGAGTGTGAGAAAAAGGGAATAAATAATTGATTGAGAAGCAGAGTTCTTTATCTGCTTAATTTATTCATCTCAGCTGTAACCTATTTTCAGAGTACTTGGGATGCTTCTTTCTGGTGCATCAGAAAGCCTTAATTGAGAAATCATGTTCAAGAATTCCACTCATTTGTATTGAACAAATAATTGGTGTCTAATCTCTTTAGTTTTAGGTTATTTTTGTTATTGTTGCTATTATATTTTGTTGATGCAAGGGCTCAGTTTACAGTCCATATAATGCTTAAACTTACTTTTTATCCATGATGCCCTCAAACTGATACTCCATAGTCCTCTGTCTCAAGTTCTTGCATTGTATTTACATATCAGTGTTTACAAGTCAAAAGCCCATTATTTATTTTATTTCAAAACAATCTTTTTTTATTTTACACAGCAATCCCAATTGCCTTTCTCTCCCCTAGTTCCACTACCGCCACCTTCCCACCATCTACTCCTCAGAGAGATGAGGCCTCCCATAGGGAGGCACCAAAGTGATGTAGGAGTGTCATCTGTCTATATGTTACTTTCATTGGTTAATAAAGAAACTGCTTTGGCCTTTTGATAGGCCAGCCCTTAGGTGGGTGGAGTAGACAGAACAGAATGC
>LOEQ01011665.1:8414-35039 GCA_001685075.1 Bramus lutescens
CACAAATTGTATTCATTTAAGCACTGCCTAGCCCATTATATCTAGTCTCTTTTTGGCTAACTCTCAAATCTTAATTAACTGATATCTAGTAATCTGTGTATCACCATGGGGTCTTGGCTTACCAGGAAGATTCTAACCCACATCCATCTTAGGCCAGAGCTTCAAGGTGTCTGCCTGACTCTGCTTTCTTTCTCCCACAATTCTGTTCTCTTTTCCCCACCTACCTATGTTCTGACCTATCAGGCCAAGCAATTTTCTTTATTAATTAACCAATAAAAACAACAGATAGATAAAAGACCATCCTACAGCAGTATGGCTCTGAGATACCAACATGGCCCTCTGGTGCCTGTACAGCTTTTAATGGTTGCAGGTGCATTGAACATCTGCAAGACCCTGGCTGCAGTAGGGCCCCTCATCCTGACATGGCCGTCAACTGCAGCTCTGGCTTGAATGTCACCATGACCTTGTGTAGTAGTGTAGGCCACTCAGATCTGGGTGCCTCCCCATCCTTGGACATGAACTTGGACTCAGGTGGCTGATCTGACTCTGGTCATCCTCATGCTTGATGGCAGTAGGTGTCCCATACATCAATCCAGATCCTGGCTACAATGGCACCATGGACTGACATGGCCCTCAGTAGCAGCCTGGGCCCAGATGTCACAGTGACTCCGGGTAGCAACGCAGTCCACCAATATCTGTATGGCCCCTGCTGTGACATGACCCTCAGATTCCAACCAAGTTTCAGTCTCTGGTTCAGATCCCTGGTCTCTGTACTGGCCCTCGTGGCAACCCGGGCCACAGACTTCAACACAGACTCTGACTGCTACTGAGCCACACAAGAGTATTCTTTTAAACGGGAGGAAAGTGAGACTATTCAAAAGAGACAGAGGCTTGCTTGCCTCGAGTGCATTTTATGGAGAAATAAGGCGCCAGAAACAACAACGGTCACAGAGCCACTGCAAGTCAGGGGTCTCTGGGTCTATGGTCTCAAGAACTTGAAGAACACATTTCATAGGCAATGGAAGGGTGAGTTTAGGAAGGAACTATATTTATAGGATCTTAGGTAAGAGTCTGAGATAAAAAAAGAAAAAGCACCCCTGTCTAGCTGGATCTGGTCCTAGAAAATAGGGTACAATTGATCTGCTACTTTAGGGGATTTTGTAGGACTATGGCAGAAAATGGAGTGAGGCATGTAGGTTTGGTGTAATAGAAGAATAACTTTGACTTCATTTGTGTTAGTTAATGTTCACTGGCTGAAGATGGTTATGTAGCAAATCCAAGCATTAACAGAGGGAAGGAGGTAGAAGAGAGGAGTTAGGAGAGGAGATGCTAAACCTTAGACCTCAGGATATATATGCACGGAAGATAATAAACATTAAGTATCCCTTATTTCAAGATCCCAGGAGCCAAATGTTTGTCAGCTTCTGATAATTTTTTTTATTTGGAAGTATTTTCATTAGCAAATAGAACCTTAATTCAGAAATCTAGAATTGTCCCTTTTTTGAAAATTTATCATTACAGCTCAAAAAGTTTTGGATTTTTAGGGTTGACAAGATGGCTTAGTGGGTAAAAATGCCTGCTACCAAGCCTGATGTCATAGTTTGGTCTCTGTCGCTATGATATAACACTGACTAAAGCAAACTCAGGGAGGAAAGGGTTATTTGGTTTCCATGTTATTGTTCATCATTGATCTTGAACAAGAGTTCAAGGCAGGAACCTGGAGGCAGGAACTGAAACAGAGACCATGAAGTAACACTGGCTATTCTTGCTTCATCTTTCTTATTTCTTTTTCTTCTACATTTCTGACCCACCTGCCCAGGGGTGCTACCACCCATGGTGGACTGGGCCTTCCTATATCAATTAACAATTGAGAAAATGCCATAGATTAGTCTCATAGAGGCAATTCTTCAGCTGAAACACCCTGTTCCCAGACGACTATAGGTTTGTGTTGAGTTGACTGCTGAAGCAACTGTGGCACTTGAGATGGCTTCTACCCAAACAGTGGAGGCAAAGAACTGACTCTTGAAAGTTGTCTTGTGACTGTTCTAGCATACCATGGCATCTATACCCCTGCTCCCAATGAATAATGTGATAAAATATTCAGAAATGGTTTTATATTTTAGAATTATGGATGCTCAAGCTCTATACTAGGAGGTCACATGCTTAAGTGAAAAAATGAGAGCAGTAATTCATTTTATCCAAACAGGACTAAAAAGAGTATAAGAAACAAGGAAGACCTACAAACTCCTCTCAGCATTATGTCATACAGGGTCAGAAGAGATGGCTAAAAATGTGGTAAGAGAATATTAAAAGAAACTTTTTATAATTTTCTGCTTATCTGGCTTATACCTGTCAACCTACTTTTATTTTTTGAGTTATAAACTATCACAAAGATTTTAGAACTCAAAACAGTCTCTTACAATTTGCATTATAGTTTAAAGGGAATGGGTGTTCAGATGAGACTACATCCTTGATTGAGAAGAAGTACACAATAAGTACAGAATGAATAGAATGAGGACAGTCAGGTGCAGCAGGATGGGAAGAGCTCAGACTTGGAAACCAGATGTTGTAAAGATCTTTGTGTAGGAATGCAAAGTGCTTAATGCCTGATATTTGGCATAAGGAGCTGTTACCATCACTCAGAAAGCATCTAAAAGGAGGATTTTAGACTTTCCCACATGTGTTTTATAACACAGTTTCTTTCTTCTAAGATGGCTAAGTTGTATTTTGTTTGAGAATAGAAAGTTCTTCTTCTAGTAACCTCTTTAAGATCTAATGACCTAATGATTTTAGAAGGAACATTATTTATTCATTCCAGGAAGCCATTTGCCACACGGCTGCATGCTTTCAGATGCACAAATAAAGGGATACCAGCTGCTTGCGTTATTTCCAAACAACTACAAAGGAAACAGTAGAATTTTGGCTTCTCGGAATTTTCCTTTGAAAATTTTCACAACCGTGTGTGGTTGGAATCTGGCACTTTTCTCTTGCTTCCACTCTGGAAATTTATACAGTTCTCTAGCACTTGGTTTGGTTCACATAACTTCTCAATTCTTGTCTTTCACTTGCATAATTTCCTTCCAGTGTGAAAAACCCACATAACGTAATATGTCTACGCAGTAAGACTTTCGTAAGACTATCATCCATGATCAGAAATGACAAGGCCAAGTCATTCATGAGCAATTAGAAAACAAGAAATTCCGTAAGATACTGTTTTATGTGAATGAAAAAGACTGAATAGGATTAATGAAGTTTGAGTGGATTTTCTACCCACTTACTTTATAACTGTAGTAAAAATATATTACAGAATTCACAAAGAGAAAACTTAATATTTTCCAAGTGCCCAGATGAGTCTTGCCAAATTTTAAGCCCTTTTAACATTTATACTTCAGAACTGGTTTTATAAGACCATCAAGGTGACGAGCATCAGAACTGGCTTTATAAGACCATTATGGTGACGAGCATCAGAACTGGCTTTATAAGACCATCATGGTGATGAGCATCAGAACTGGCTTTATAAGACGGTCACAGTGACGAGAATCAGAACTGGCCTTATAAGACCATCATGGTGATGAGCATCAGAGCTGGCTTTATAAGACGGTCACAGTGACGAGAATCAGAACTGGCCTTATAAGACCATCATGGTGATGAGCATCAGAACTGGCTTTATAAGACCATCACAGTGGGCTGGTGAGATGGCTCAGAGATTAAGAGCACTGGCTGTTCTTCCAGAGATCCTGAGCTCAATTCCCAGTAACCACATTGTGGCTCCCAACAATCTGTAGTGAGATCTGGTGCCCTCTTTTGACCTGTAGGCACCAGGATCCTGTATACATAATAAATAAATAAATAAAAGACTATCATGGTGATGAACATGGCTTTCGAACATCTGTCTCTCTGCCCATCAACCCTCAATTATTTCATCTAGCAATGTACAGCCCATGCAATGAAAATAAAGGGGATCTGAGGGAAAAGTTCATAATAAACTAGTGAAGTTAAACACTTTTAGAAGGGGGGCTTAAAAACCAAATTAATTGCTTTTGATAGCTTCTTCACCTGGTTCTATTACTTGTATCACAATCATAGCATTTCCCGAAGCTGGGTCATATAATTCGGTTTCCCCTTGGCCTTTTTAGCTTTTAACATCAGAGTTTCCTATTTGAACTTAAATTTTTGCTGGTTTATTCTTCACCTTGACCTTGTCTCTACTGGAGAAATAAACCTGCCTCTGTATTGTTCTGGGAATCGAAATATCACCATTTTGTGAATTAAGGTTTTATTTTGTTGGACTTGATTGATAGTTTGATTTACGAGACTTACTAGATTTAATGTTGCCATCCAACCATCCATCCATCCATCCATCCATCCATCCATCCATCCATCCATCCNAGTGACGAGAATCAGAACTGGCCTTATAAGACCATCATGGTGATGAGCATCAGAACTGGCTTTATAAGACCATCACAGTGGGCTGGTGAGATGGCTCAGAGATTAAGAGCACTGGCTGTTCTTCCAGAGATCCTGAGCTCAATTCCCAGTAACCACATTGTGGCTCCCAACAATCTGTAGTGAGATCTGGTGCCCTCTTTTGACCTGTAGGCACCAGGATCCTGTATACATAATAAATAAATAAATAAAAGACTATCATGGTGATGAACATGGCTTTCGAACATCTGTCTCTCTGCCCATCAACCCTCAATTATTTCATCTAGCAATGTACAGCCCATGCAATGAAAATAAAGGGGATCTGAGGGAAAAGTTCATAATAAACTAGTGAAGTTAAACACTTTTAGAAGGGGGGGCTTAAAAACCAAATTAATTGCTTTTGATAGCTTCTTCACCTGGTTCTATTACTTGTATCACAATCATAGCATTTCCCGAAGCTGGGTCATATAATTCGGTTTCCCCTTGGCCTTTTTAGCTTTTAACATCAGAGTTTCCTATTTGAACTTAAATTTTTGCTGGTTTATTCTTCACCTTGACCTTGTCTCTACTGGAGAAATAAACCTGCCTCTGTATTGTTCTGGGAATCGAAATATCACCATTTTGTGAATTAAGGTTTTATTTTGTTGGACTTGATTGATAGTTTGATTTACGAGACTTACTAGATTTAATGTTGCCATCCAACCATCCATCCATCCATCCATCCATCCATCCATCCATCCATCCATCCATCCACCCACCTACCCATCCATACATCTAGCACTTGCTGAGTTATTGCTGTGTGTCAGATTCTGTGCTATAGCCAAAATACAGAGGGAAAGATGAAAAAAGATAAGAAATCCAGAAATTTCTTTCATTACTTGGGTCCAGACTGTTTATGAGAAGTACTTGTGTGATGGTTAATCTCAACTGTCAACTTGGTATGTCTAGAATCTAGGAAAATGAAATCTGGACATATCTGCAGTGGGAGGGCCAGGGAGCAAGACTATGGCCATGGCAGGTTTCTAATAGCCCCTGTTAGGGACCAGGTCTTAGTTTTGTTTTACTGGAAGTGAGTGGAACTGGGTAAGCAGTTCTCAGGAAGGCCACAACTAAGGTGCCCCCAATCAGCAGGTGTCCCACAGCCTTCTGCTAGCTCATCTGATGATCACAGTCTCTTGCTAGTTACAGATATCTTTCCTTACCCTGCCAATGGAAAGTTCTTAACCCCAAGAGCCACCCATCAATCACCCCAGACTGATCTCTCCTCTCTAGAACACTCCTAACCCAGTTTACAAAGGAGTCTGTGATCCCCTCAGGTTGTTGGCATGTGTCCTATGATCTCCTCCCACTGTCAGCATGTGCCACCCAAGTTGTTAGCAGTTTTTGTTATCAATAAATGCTCTTGCTGATTGCATACATGACTGGTGGTCTTTTATGGGACTTATTGTGGACTGTAACATGTGGAAAATCAGTTGAAGAAAATTGATATAGGAAGACCTGATCATTGTGGGTAGGTAGCACCATATCCTAGGCTTAGTTTGGGGTTAAATAACAAATAGAAAGTGGACTGAGCAAAACATTTGTTTCTTTTCCTTCCTATCTGCAGATACAATGTGAACAACTACGTCAGCTTCTTGCCTCTATTTCTCCACTGTGATGGAGTGTACCTAGAAGTGGGAGCCAAATGAATAGCTCTTTCCATTTTTTTATTCATAGCTACAGAAAAGTAACTAAGGCATTCTGCTTTTTCAAGTTCCTTAACCTCTCTGATGTCTTTTTGTGTGAGAATGACAATAATGATTGTGCTCTATGTCACAGAGCCTGTCTGGAGATTAAATAATAAACATAAGCATATTACTTAAAATCTTCAGGTTCCTCTGAAAAAAATGCCCATCCTGTGTACCTAGACATGTATAATGATTACTCATGTTGGTACTTAACTTTCAGCGGAGTGACCATTCAATCTGAGAAAAGAATAGAGACAAGAAATAATTAAAATAACCACAAACATTGTAAAACTCATTAGAAGGTAAGCTTATGATAATCTGCATCATTTTGGAAAATGAATGTTTTACTTGGTTTTAAAATAAGAAACAGATATTTAAATAAAACTTTCAATGACCACTTATACTATATGCTGACTTATACTAAAAATGTTGTTAATTTATTATATTTTATAAAAAGATTTGGGGCTGGAGAGATGTCTCAGCAGTTAAGAGCACTGGCTGTTCTTTCAGAGTTCCTGAGTTGAGTTCCCAGAAACCACATGGTGGCTCACAACTGCATATAATGATATTTGATGCCCACTTATGGCATGCTGGCTTACATGTAGACAGAGCACTCATACGCCTCCCCAAATACATTAAATACAAAGCTTAAAACTGAGTATTGATGACACATGTCTTTGATCCTAGCATCTGGGAGACAGAGTCAGGCAGCTCTCAGTGAGTTTGAGGCAAGCCTGGTCCAAAGTGAGTTCCAGGACAGCCAGGGCTGTTAGTCAAAGAAACCTTGTTTCACAAAACCAAAGAAAGGACTTTTAAAGACATTTCCACCTCCAAAACAAAACAAACAAACAAAAAATACATGAGAAACAAATATATGAAAAGATTCTTATTATCATTAGTTATCAAGTAAATGTGAATAAAATGATATTTTATTGTCATCTCACACCTGTAAGGATGAGCTATTATAAACAACATAATAAAATAGCAAATATTGGTGGTGATATGAACAAACAAGAATACTTGTACATTATTGTAGAATAGAAAGTGGGACATTAAAATAAATGTCAAAGAAATTCTTCAAAAAATTAAAATAGAGGAGATTTGAACTTTAGTTCAGCTGGTAGAATGCTTGCTCACCTAATATGTACAGAACAATGGGCTGATAAACCTCTTTTATCACTGTATAAGACCAAGCAATGATTTAAAGATATTTTTCCTCTTTCCCCCAATACTTATTTTACTTAAGTCTAAAAAGCTGGAACCAGAGTTAAAGTTTTCATATTGAAGAATTTATTTGTCAACTTTTTGAAATTTGTTTGCTTCATATAGTTTTGATGCCTCTGCATTAGAAGTCTATGATGTGGTATCTTAGAATTTTAAAGATGGATGGCTCATAATTTCTGTATTTAAATAACTTTATACACAGTAGAAAAGAAAGGATGAAGTACACAAATGTATTATATACATATTATTTGACAAATGCTATTTATTCATCAAAGAAACATGTATTATTTATTTGTTGGTGTTAAGTCTGGAGTGTAGCCCCAGCCCCTGGCATTCATCCCAGCCCCCTTGGCCTGGGAGTTGCATTAGTCTGGACTCCAGATCCCAGCATGCCAGGTCCAGACCCCTCCCTGGGGGAGGGTCAGGATCACTCCCACAGGGTATTTAAATGGGCTCCTAGAGGAGAAACAGGTGGTTCCAGGTTTGCACGTGCTCCCCGCTTTCCTGTCTCTCTGTCATGTGCTCAGCCACCCGAGAGCACCATATTTAATAAAACGATGGGCATTTTAATTTGGTTTGATCTGACCTAATTGGACTTCTTCGTGCTGGCGGAGCTTCCCCTCTTTATTTTTTTCTTAATGGTTGGGCTCCAAGCTTTCTATGGGATTTGGGGGATAGAAAAATAAAGTACAGGGATTTTATGTGGCCTCAGGATTTGATAATGATAACTGATATTTATCACAAATTAAGAGCCTTTGCTGAAATCCATTTATTTTAAGAATCAGAAAACAGAAGAAGCTGACTCAAGACGTTGATGGTTTCATGGAGAAAGGGCAGAAAATAAGCATTATGGTAGTGAAAAAGCAGAAAGTACAGCCATTATTCTATTATCTAATCATATATCTGTTTACTTTGTTCATGACGTCTGATATAAAAATGAGGAAGATTTTGTAGCACAGCTAATATATTAATGCTTGCTGAGTGACATTATTACACCCAGTGTCTAAACAAGATGAGAAAGTAGTACAAGACATAGTAATATCACCAGGGATAGCTCTGTAAAAGAAATACCATTTACACATGTTCTTCATGAAATACTGGGACTATTCAGCAGGGGAAGATTCCAGATTTAAGAAACAGATCCATGTGAGCTATTATAGAAGGTCTGGAATGTATGGACATGCAGTATATACTGAAGAGACATTCATGTACCTGGGAAGAAGAGACAGCATACTTTGAGTTTAATGTTAAAAAGTCATTTTTTCTAATAATCAAATGGGTACTTAGGTGAGATGGTAGCTGTTGATAAGTGAGAGCAGACTATTATAACAGTTCATACTTGCAAAAAAACCTGTGTCAGATTTACCCCATCTCCTCAGTCACTGCGTTCTCTATGCCCTTCTTTCATAACATGTATGTTATGAAATTCCATTTGTACATTTAATTGGCATATTTCTGGGGCTGTTTCTTAAGAACAAGATTCTTTGGAAGTGTGTGAGATGGGAAGACCCATCCTATTTGCAATTCAACGTCCCCTAGTCTTTTCTTGATAAAACTGAAAAAACTATTTATCATTGTACCCAGATCAGAGTGTGACTAAAGAAGTGACTTTGAAAATGTAAAATGTTATGTTTTAAATTTTTCCCATTTTGGAGCAAGTTATAATTAAAATAATAGAAACAAATGCAATAATGTAATTTATTTGGCCCTTTCTACTTATAGTGGCAGCAAAAATTCACAAATTATTGCCTTTTACTATATTGAAAATCCTCTTGATTTTTCTAACATCCCTGAGATGGAGGAAAAATAATTTTGATTCATTTTCAGATGAGGGAACTAAAGTATGCAAAGAAAAATACAGTTGTTTTCAAGGATATGACTGACAGATAATATCTTTATGACATAGACTTTAAATTGAATGTAGCATGTGCTGGGGGTAGGGGTGGCACAGAGATTGTGTGAGAGGCCAACTAATGACAAATCCAGCCTGAGATCCACACCATGAGAGCAAGCCCACCCCTGACACAGCCTGGAGGGTCAGGACCCAGAGGCTGGATGGCCCAGAGACTTAGGATGGAACCAAACATGACGGAAGAAAAAAAAGTCAAGGTAATGATGCCTAACGATATCCTTCTATACTCATAGACTGGTGACTACTCCAATTATCATCAGAGAGCCTTCATACAGTAACTGGTGGAAACAGATACAGACCCACAGTCAAACATTAGGCCAAGATTCGGGAATTCTGCTGATGAGAGGGAGGAAGGATTGTACCAGCCAGAGGGGTCCACAGAAACAGCTAATCAGGACTCATAGGAGCTCATAGCGTCTGAATCAACAGCTAGGGAAGCTGCATAGGACCCACCTAGGCCCTCTACATATATGGACATTTGTCTAGCTTGGTGTACTTGCAGGTCTCCTAACAGTGGTGGGTAGAGACTGTCTCTAATGTTTTGGCTGACTTTGAATCTATTCCTTGTACTGGGTTGCCTTCCCTAGCCTTAAGGCAAGGGGAGGTGATTAGTCTACCACAGCTTGATATGCCTGATGTTGAGGCGCAACACAGAAAAGTCCAGTGACTTCCCATCAGGGATAACATCTTAACCATGTGCATCCCAGACTGGCCTCAAACTTGTCTCAGTATCATGATGCTCTTACTTCATTTAATGTTCTGGTCCTGATTCTCCAGCACTCCTGATGATATGAACTGTTACTAACCTGCCTGTTCATTTGAATAAATACCCAAAGTGACTTTGGCATAGGTACATCAAAGACCTGGTTTGCATAGCAGTTGTGACTAGGAAGTAGGCCAAGGGCCTCCAGAGGGATGTAGATCTTGCCTCTGGTTAAACTGAGATTGAAATCAGCAACAATCCCACTTAATGCCCTGGGAGTGTCTGGTCACTTACATCACACAGAGGTAAAAGAATGAACTGCCAACTATGGATGCTACATTTGAGATTTCCATTAAAGGCAAATCTCTGAGGTAGTACATGGATATAAAGTACAAAATTAAGGTTCAACAGTTCCAAAGATATGATAGAGAGGAACGTTTGCTTATAATTGGAAGTCAGAAAATATAAAGAGCAGACCAAAGATCAAAATTCTTGACTCAAGATATGAGTCAAAACTTAAGAACTTTCTGTCATTATATTTAAATAATTTAGTTTATATTTTAGCTGCAAACGTTGAAAATTAAATGCAAAAATTTGGAAGAACAGATTGTCCAACACATTTGAGCTCTCTCTCTCTCACACACACACAAATGTTAGGAAATTCATGTTAAACTAGATTATGATTAAGAAGAGAAAAAAAGATTGCACAGAATATATTGGATAATTTCAGAAGATATGAAGAGCATCTTGAGTTAGAACATTTACAGTACTCCCTCTCCAGCTAGAGTCATCACACATTTCATGTCCAATAATGCCATTTCACCTGTGTAGTGAATAAGATAAAGTCACTTTTTGGGGGGAAGAAAAGTGTCTTGTAAGAGAAGACTTGCATGTACCTTCTTGTCTGCAAAATCATACTAGATTTGGGTTAGATAACACAAAAGAAAACCAGATTCAAAGTTCAATCTAGAAGATAATTTTGCCCCAATGGAATACAATGGAATATTCTTTTGGTTAAAAACTTAAAACGGATGAGGAGGAAGATTTCTGAGGTACTAATAAAATAAGAATTCTATATCTGACTGAATTTATCATTCTATTCAACTAGATGTGTTTTCTTGCCTAGACGGCTGAAACCTGGAACAAATGTAGTCTAATTTAAATAAAGTTTAGAGAGCAAAAATTTCTTGGCAGCAGGTATAAAAAAATGCAAAGGTTATGAACGATAGGATTGCTGGGGAAAGTCAGGTATTCATGATTGGCTCACTTAACCATGATCAGATAGTTGGAAGGATATTCTCTTCACAGAAGTATTGAAAACTATATTAGTGATGAGTAGGTGGTGTGTAAGAAGTTCTGCAATATTTTTGACACTGGAAAGAAATAACATAAAAGGATCAGGTTAATTTCAGATTATAATTTCAAGGGTGACTTACAGCTTATTGAAGTGGGAAAGGCATTGCTTCAGGGACAGCCTCATGATCCTAGAGGATCCTCATGTCTTGGTGGACCAAGCAGGAATTCCAGGCCAGAGCCAGGGACATGTATAACTCTGAAAGCCCTGTCCCTAGTGGTTTGCTTCTAGTAGTATCTACCTCCTAGAAGGCACCCCAACCTTCAAAATAGTGTCCTTAGTTGAGGATCAAGTACTCCAAATGTGAGCCACAAGGGGGTATTCTATATTCAAAACACAACAGTAACAGAAAACACAAGTATTAGTTAATCAGAGAAAAAGAAGACATGGTTATCATGATCAGTAAGTAGAAGAGTTCCTTGGCATTATTTACGATAGTACAAGTATATAGGATAGAGAATGCTGCAATGTCTAACACTCTACTAGATTCTAAGAGTGAAATTCCCATATATAAATCATTTATAGACTCAAAGGCTCTAGAATAAAGAACTGCTTAAAAAAGAATGATGTAATATTCTTTGCATCATTTTTTTGTAATATTTTTTGTAATATTCTTGGCATGGGAATATTGAGTACACCCTAGCTTCCTCAAGATCATATGCTAAATACTTTCATATGAAGGCATATGAAATACCCTAGATTTTCATAGCCTAGTGTCCTCTGGCATGGAGTCAACAATAGTTCTTGGATGTGTAGAGGACTGTACCCAGTTGATCAAAGCAGGGCATGCAGCAATCAGATAAAAAAGAAACTCTGACCCACACCCTCTTCATGATGGGATAACTGATGCCTGAGCTACCTCTTGAAGTGGTTGTGCTTGGTATTTACAGCATATAACTGGAAATCTGAAGCACTGAGAGGGTATGGTCTAAAGTGATTAATCTTGCTCTTCATGAATGGTATGTAAGTTTCCCCCAGACTGTGAAATCTAGATATGTAGATGGAATGAAATGGCCTTGCTTATACTACTGTGTCTCTAGTAAAAGTTAGAAGAAAACTAATGTCACTATAGAAAATCTAGAATAACCAAGCTCCCTTCATAATACAAATGTATATCTCTAGTGTTATTGCAATGTTTAACCCATGCTGCCTGAGAGACAATTGGAGATCTGGATTCGGCAGAACTAAGTTATCTGCCAAGCTTCAGAACATTTACCTTTTGAAAGAAATAGGTAAGAAGGAAACATCAGGCATTAAGTAAAACAAGAAATAGATATTTAAATTTTCATATCAATTTAGTTTTTTCCTATTAACTTTTCAATGGCTCTAACAAGTCAGTCTTTCTAAAAGAAAGCTCCATGGCTGGGACTTGGTAGAAAGTAGAACTCCTTTTTGCCACTGAGAAAGCCTTATGGGAACATTTTTTCCATCAGTTCTTGGCAACAAGAGCACTGGCATGGGATCAATGCTTGGTGGCTCCCAAGGGGACAATGTATTTTGAGGAAGTGACCTAGGATCGTACAATGGTTACCTCACTAATGTCCTCTGAGTGCCAAGGATAGGTGGAATGTTTCCAGGCACTGTCTACAAGAAATAAAACTCTGGTCTCCCGGAAGGTGTGGGAGGTTGCCATTATCTATATGAGATTAGGACAATTTCTGTTCCACAGAAACTTCATTCCTCTTTTTCTCAGTCATGATTTCCATGTCGTTCTTGTTCTGTTCAAGCAAATCTAGAACCTCTAAGCCTGTGAATCCCTTCAAGATGGATAAGTTTCTTCATATGAGTACCCCACAGTACAGGTGACTTTGCGTAGCATTGCAACTCTCTTGCTCAGAAACTTCAGTAATAATTCCATTTCTATCATTATCTAAGAGTGGTTGAAATGATTCTCCCACAGAGTCTTATATGCTTTGTCTTGGTGATGTGATTTTTTTATTTCTTTAATTCAATTTTATCAGAACTTCAGGAAACATAGGACATAAATACATCTTGCCAATATGCCAAATATTACATTGTATTCTTCATAAATCATTCTTTTCTTTCCTTTTGTAGTGCTGGAGGTGAGCTCAGAACCTCACGCCTGCTGGGCAGACATTGGAGAGCTTAAGTAGACCTCCATCCCAGTGGTCTTTTCTTCATGATCATGAGAAGTTGAGTAGGACAATGAGGTTATCATCACATCCAGCAGCAAATAATGCTGCTGAGCTCTTGTGCACAGAGTCCCATCATTCCTGAAGCAGTTGGGCTGTGCATGATGAGTACCAGCTACCCATCTGCATTTCACAGAAGATTTCAACATCAGTGGGGCCACTTTTACAAAGGTGTTTGTTCGACTACTGTTAATGTCTGTTCCCATGTTCATTTCTAACTTAGATATATTTTAAGAAATCCAGCATAGCATTTCCCAGGAAAAGCACTCCATCTGTGGATTTATCCCTATTGTCATTTATTCAGCTAAAATACTATACAGACTTTTTTCCTACTGACACTTAAAAGAACTTAATGTTCTTCCATATAGTGCAAGTTAGAATTGTGTGTGCTAGCCCTTTCTTCCCATCCTATCCAAAATACAAAGTACTTCAAAACTGTACAGAATCTGCAATTTTGATGTTTTCATGTGAAGATCAGAGTTTAGGATTCTTTTCCCAATACTGTTAACCTGATTGAGTTTGGGGCCCTTCTGTGTCTCCAACTGTTGCTTTTGGGTACTCTGCCTAAGGCACTGATCTTTCTACAGTTGACCTACATGATTTAAAGGGGGAAAGGCTTTAGTAAAACATAGAAACATTGCCTGTAGTCAAGGGATACAGCCCTAGGCAGAAAGAAAGCATGGGCAGATGAAGGGTAAAAAGACCACGTCATATTTGATTTCCAAGAAAAGCCACTTTTATTTTGATAACAGTAATGTCCCTTTAGTTCAAAGTTAGCAGCTATCAAAACAAGCTACAGCCCATAGCACACTAACTCCTTTCCATTACAGGGAAGCAGTTCCCTGTGCAATTGAGTCCAAATAAAAATATATTTACAGAGAAAACTAGGCACAGAAATGAAAGAAATCAGCAAAAACAAAACAAAGCAAAAACAAAAAACCCTGTTTCTTAAATATTCAGGGGGAAAAACAACAGTCTACATAGCATATATGATATATTGTCTCTCCCCAACACTTAGATATCATCTATGTGTAAAATATGTATTAAGATGAAATTAAGTTCACAAAGAAGATGCCCCAAAGATACAGGATATTAGAAAGAAATAATCTATCCAGCTGAAGACAGACTTTCTCTGTAACATGTGTTAACAGTTCACCTAATGCAGCTCTGCTCGGCACATGGTATGAGGTTTGAGCAGGAAGTATTATTGTCTGGCCTCAGAGCCAGGACAGGATCCAGTTTGAACCTCCAAGTTATTTTACAAGGAAATGTGAAATCACAGAACAATGTGGGTGGGCCATGGACTTGACCTGACTCTCATCTATTAAACAAACACAGGCATGAGTAGCTGAACCTCTCAGAGTAACAGCAGTGGAGATGCCAAGCTACAGCACATAGCTGAGATGGGGTTGTGGCCCACCATGTCTCCAAGAGCAGGCTCCTTCAAATCTCCTTTCAAGAACTTAATAATCTAACCAATCTAAGTAAAATAAAGTGTGCTTGCTATGAAGTGTAGATTCAAGATGAAGCCATTTGTTTCTTCTTCCAAAAACCTGTCCACTGCCAAGTTTTTTCAATAGCAAACCCAGGAGCTACCAACCTGCTAAATTTTAGTCCAACACCTAAGATTATGTGAGATGCTGGTTCTCATTAAAACAGATGTCACGAAATCTTCGTGTTTGAGCAGTATCTCCTATTGTCTCACTTGCTGGCAGCTAGAGGAGGTAAAGAAAGTTATGTTGTTTTGCAGAATAAAAGATGACTTCTTGAAGATGTGTGGACAGCAAAACCCTTGCTTAAGCAACTGGAAAAACAAGAGAAATCTGAAAATGATTAGTAACCTATTTATACATGTACAAACTGGAAAATTACTTCTTACTGTATGGACTGGACAGCATTCTAAAGTTTTTTCTTCATAAGCTCCTTGGTAGGGAGGGGATATTCTGGTTCTAAGCAGAAAGGAAATAATGAAAGGATTTGTGAATGTGTGTAGCGGGCATGCATGGGTGAGGTGTGTGTTCCTTAAGTCGAGTCCACTTTCCCAAACACATTGGATAGAAAAAGGAAAGATCACCACATAATTTTCTCAGCACATTTCACTGCTGATTTATTTTCTTTTTTTGACAGTATAAGATAAAATATCTAAGATCTAGCCTTGGTGTTCTAATCAATGTTTGGGTCAAGGTCTCTATGAGTCAAAATTTCCTGCCATGGAGATATTTTAATCATAGGAAAGCCCTGATCATACAATGAATGCATGCAAAACGTTGTTGGCATTCATGTTAAATGATACTGCAACACTTGAGCTTAAAAAGAACCTTACCATTCATTGAATTTAACTTCCAAATCTACCCTGGAGAAGCTTGAAGTCTCATTCAGAATTCATCTTGCTGACAAAGTGATAGCCACTGTCATAAATAAAACATCTGAAATAAAAATAAATATAGTCAATATAGTCAAACAATCAGATGTATTAATATGGTAGAGGCTGAAGATACTAAGAAAGTTGCATGATCAGTCTGAGTAGTTATTCAAAACATCCCTTTGTAGTTAATGGTGCAACTAGTTTCATGGCTTTGTGTCCTCACAAAAAATAATGTCGTGCAATTTGGGTTTTGTTTTTATTGCAACTAGGGCTACATTTTCACAAGTGGTCACTTAACTGGGTGACTGGAGTATTCTTGTATATCTAACATTGCCTACTTATTAAGCCTTTTAATATAAATTGTTAGCTGGATATTGCTGTTACAGAAGATAGAAACTGACTTGAAAGATATGAGGGCTAGAATGGACAATTTCCACAAATAAAAACAAGAAATTCTCTGGTATTTGGGATAATATAAAAGAAATCAACTAGAGTAAACAATTGATTACTTAACAAGAGGACTCTGCATTTTCTTGAAAGCGTTTGGGGAAGGCAGGAGGAGACTATTTGTGTTCCTAAGCAAAGAGATTTCCAGATGCAAGCAGAAGCAAATTTGCCTTGGAAGATGAGATGAAATAACCTTATCTAGGTTCTAAAGGAAAATGGTATCCACTAAAACATAAAGAGAAGGGGAGATTCAGAGAAGTTCTTTGTAGAGAGGTGTCTCTCCTAGGCCTGGGGCCGTCTTTATCTATGAGGGGTGTTCCACCATCAGTTTTATAAGAGACCCTGTGATCTGGCACCATGAGCTGCTACACAGTTGCACCTCCTCAAAGGATCTCCATTCTTCCTGCCAGGAGAGTCATCATCTGAATGGGAAAACCTTTGAAAATGTTTCCCTTCGTCTTACAAGAATGACTAATTTTAGACATATTACGAAGAAGCGTTTTGTTCCAAACACAGTTCCTAGAAATAGTGGGGCATTCCAGTGTGACAGATGAAAACTTTCTTCACAAGAACCAAACCAGTATGTTCTGGCAACTGATCAACAAGTCCAAGCTGCCTGTTTTCAAGGAGATTGGAAAGAGATGGGCTTCAAAGGGATGGATCATTCCCAGATCTTTGTGCAGATGAGCTTGGTGGTGGAGTATTCGTAGCAAATTTTAGTCCTTAGAGGATTTTCTCCATCACCATAACTGATTTCCCTTGTTAAGTAAAAGCACATACCATCCCAAGTCTAAACAAGTTTAATTGAACATGTAGATAAATTATATAATTGTTATCAATGCTACATTTGCATTGTATATAAAATGTGATTAGTAAATTGAAAATAATAAATTTACATTGAAATAAAAACCACATGCAATATACTAGAAATTCATTAAACCGAAGGTGGAAAACAAAGCCTTTATCTTTCTCAATAACTAACTTAGGTCAATACCTTCGTCTTTCTATTTCTCCATGTAAATCAATTGTTCTAACTAATGTGTAACCTCCTTCCAGACCTACAAGGAAAGGGTTGTTTCTAAAGATACGAAATTATATACAAAGAACTATAAGTTCCCTCCTTATCAAAAATAGCATGTAGCATAAGGTGGCTTTGCTGACTGTGGAAAGGGTGTGTTCATTAGCAAGGACAGAGGTCACTTTTAATTGTCATGTTAAGATAGATTCTGTGTACTGAACTTAAAAAGTGGCCACAATTATCATAAGTATATTGCAGACCATTCAAGATATTCTCATGGTAGATATTAATCCATGAAGAAAGAAAAACCAAGGTATTTGGCATATTGGGAAATAGACCATGGGACAATGTAAATAATTCTCTTAGTGGAGGCTAGCCTATACTAAAAATATCAAATTATGGGTAGTCTTTTGTGCTAGTTAAATAATGTTTGCATGGACTGTACAGCATATAACTATTTTCTGTTTTGTTTGGAGCTTGGCAAATTGGAGAATTACAGAATTTTGGAAAAGAAAATATTACTCTCTTGTCTGTCAGTTTCTGTATTTTGTATTAACATCATGGCAAATATGAGTTGATTACTTTGGACTCTTACTGTGTTCAAATGTAGCACTGAGGCAAGGATATGGAATTTATTTCACTTAATATTAGCTAAATATCCTTATTTTGCTGTTAAAACCAATATATTTGATTTATTAGAGAATAATCAGAGAATTTTCTGATGTTATATATAACTATTAAGTTATTTATTCAAGTTTTTCACATGTACTACATGTGGGATTTGGGCTAAATTCTGAGAGCAAGGCAGATACATTCTTCTGATGTGGGATTACCCTCTGTAAGCTATGAATATCATTGGTTAATAAAGGAACTGCTTTGGACCTATAGCAGAGCTATAGAGAAACAGAGCTAGGTGGGGAAAACTAAACTGAATGCTGGGAGAAAGAAGGTGGAGTTAGAGAGAAGCCATGTAGCTGCCACCAGAGTTGGGCATGAAACTTTGCCAGTAAGCCACATTGGCAATACACAGATTAATACAAATGGATTAAATTAAGAGTTAGCAAACAAGAATCTAGAGCTAATGGGCCTAACAGTGATTTAATTAATACAGTTTCTGTGTTATTATTATGGGGCTAAGAAGCCGGGAACAAACAAGCAGCCTCCTCCAACATTTTCTTGAGTTTAGTTTCTGTCTATCTACTTTGTTGGCTGAGTGATTTTTATAATTTGTATTATTGTGAAGATTCTTTTTTTCTTGTTATAAGTAAATAAAATACCTTATAGTTCACAAACATATAATTTAATGATTATCTAATATATTTATTTCTAGACTATGGCCAATATCCCCCACATACCTGTAATACAAAATTTTCCTGTTCATATTAGTATATCAACTGAAGTAGTAATTGGTTACTGTGAATCATTTTATCTGAATTAGTAAATCTGAAATGTAGAAAACCTGGTCTCTGTGGGATAGAAGATAAAAGAGTAAGCAGCCATGATGGAGGACAAAGGAACAATGCATCTGACATTATTTTCTCAGTCAAGGGAAGCAGATCTGTCAAATACATAATTTAAAATCTTTTTAAGGTAAAAGCCTCTTAATGGTTCTCTTATTACATACTTTTTGTTCAGAAGCTTCTCCCTAATTTTATTCTATACTGATTTTATTTGCATAGAAGATGAGGCAATATGGGAAATTAGGTAATAGAATACTGTTGCTTTCAGGGATGGTACACATATTATACTTTTCAGTAGATCATGAAAATCCATGTCTCTGCCTCTCTGTGTGTATCTCTGTCTCACACACTCTTTCTCTCTCTATAGGTTGTGAAGCACCTGATGTGGATAGTGAGAACCAAATTCAAGTCCTGTGCAAGATCTTCTAAGCATTCTGAAATGCTGAACTACTTTCATTGCCTGAGTTATGCTTTTATAAATGTAGAGAATTTTCCATTGTGAAATATCTAAAGACCATTAAGCTTTGCAGTATGTTTATATTCCTGCAGATTTTTAGAAACTTTTGGTACTGAGAAAACCTGGACTATGTAAAGACAATTGGAGGCTTAGAACTCATAATACAGGGAGGCTTGTCTATTGTTTTAAAAGGAACCCTGGAGTCTATCTTCTTTCATAGGTCATAAAAATCATAATATAGCCATGATCAGTGCTTAGAACGAAATTCCCTGTACTTAATTAAAGACGTTGTCACTTTGTCAGCAAACTCTGTGTCATAGGTAAAGCTACCAAGAATAGCAGATAATGAGTTTGGACTACATCAGGTGACATTAGTGCTGGCGACTGCTTTTCACAAGAGCACTGTGTCTCACATCTTCGCCAAACTGCCTTTTTTGTGCCTGGAATCTTGGGGTCCCATCTAGCCTGCCAGATGGTACAAGGGATAGCTGGGTTATCTGTTGAGGTTCTTAGTCTCATTAGTAAAATGATTAAGAATAGATTCAAACTGAACCTCAAGAAAATTCTATTAAAGTTTGAAAGAAAAAAAAAGGCGTAGACAAGTTGTACTTCTCTGCAGCTGCTTCAAGGAGAAGTGAAGGAGAAAACTATGTTTTATACGGGTACAGGTCACAGACACATGAGAGATAAACAGTTTTATGGTGCAGAGGGAGGCTTTGGAGAAAGACTGAAGAAACCCCAAGTGTTGGGGAAATCCAAGGTTAAGGAAAGAATGATTAAAGAAAAACTAGGACTAAAGAGAGGTTCTTTATTTCTGGATAATTCACAACCACAGGCAGACTCCGAAGGCTGTGTAGTTGCTGCTGGATAAGCTACTGCCCAATGAGCAGGGAGAGAACAGTTTCTCGTTAAAAGAAAAGTTATTCTGCTCATCTCCTTAGGATGTCTTAAGGTGAGGCTGCCTTCCTAGGGGAGTTCTTTGATAGGTGACTGACAAACCCACCTGGAATATTAGAGCTCCACCAGGCCAGAGGGGCTATTCTCGACCTGACACAGCGCTTTCTTAGTGGGCCTTACTTCTTTCTATTCTAACATCATTTTCTAGGCCTGTGCACTGTGGGAATTATAACGCTATCCCTCTTCAAAGGTTTGGTCACTGTTTCTGTTGTATGTTTTTATCCTTCCTCAACTTAGTATAAATTTATCACCAGTATGTAGGAAGTAAAACCACAGCAGGAACATAAGCATTGCCTACTGTGATCCATCTTCTGAGCTAGATTTCTTGTTGTTCTTCTTTGCTTTTTATTTTTTTTTCTTGCTGTGTGGCCAAGGCTGGCACCATACTAGCCATATAAACCATGCTAAGAAGTCGTCCTGACTCTGCCTCTTGGGTACAGGATAAAAGGCAACACCATTACATCTGGCTTTTCTTTTGAAGTATATAGTGTCTCAAGAAGGGAGGGACATTTATCTCTGGGCTGTTCCACTCTCATTTCCTATCATAAAACCTGGTATATGTAGGAGGATCTCAGCCATTGAGCAGCATGAAGGAGAAGAGTTTCAGTTAGATTTTATGCAATAGTAGCACTTGATAGATAGTGAATTCAAATACCTTATGTTGGTGTAAAAGACCCTTTTCAAGGTTGATTTTGAGGGATCTCAGAGGAATTTTGGTCATGTTAAATGCTCAGTGGGGGAATAATACCTGCTTCNTGAGAACCAAATTCAAGTCCTGTGCAAGATCTTCTAAGCATTCTGAAATGCTGAACTACTTTCATTGCCTGAGTTATGCTTTTATAAATGTAGAGAATTTTCCATTGTGAAATATCTAAAGACCATTAAGCTTTGCAGTATGTTTATATTCCTGCAGATTTTTAGAAACTTTTGGTACTGAGAAAACCTGGACTATGTAAAGACAATTGGAGGCTTAGAACTCATAATACAGGGAGGCTTGTCTATTGTTTTAAAAGGAACCCTGGAGTCTATCTTCTTTCATAGGTCATAAAAATCATAATATAGCCATGATCAGTGCTTAGAACGAAATTCCCTGTACTTAATTAAAGACGTTGTCACTTTGTCAGCAAACTCTGTGTCATAGGTAAAGCTACCAAGAATAGCAGATAATGAGTTTGGACTACATCAGGTGACATTAGTGCTGGCGACTGCTTTTCACAAGAGCACTGTGTCTCACATCTTCGCCAAACTGCCTTTTTTGTGCCTGGAATCTTGGGGTCCCATCTAGCCTGCCAGATGGTACAAGGGATAGCTGGGTTATCTGTTGAGGTTCTTAGTCTCATTAGTAAAATGATTAAGAATAGATTCAAACTGAACCTCAAGAAAATTCTATTAAAGTTTGAAAGAAAAAAAAAGGCGTAGACAAGTTGTACTTCTCTGCAGCTGCTTCAAGGAGAAGTGAAGGAGAAAACTATGTTTTATACGGGTACAGGTCACAGACACATGAGAGATAAACAGTTTTATGGTGCAGAGGGAGGCTTTGGAGAAAGACTGAAGAAACCCCAAGTGTTGGGGAAATCCAAGGTTAAGGAAAGAATGATTAAAGAAAAACTAGGACTAAAGAGAGGTTCTTTATTTCTGGATAATTCACAACCACAGGCAGACTCCGAAGGCTGTGTAGTTGCTGCTGGATAAGCTACTGCCCAATGAGCAGGGAGAGAACAGTTTCTCGTTAAAAGAAAAGTTATTCTGCTCATCTCCTTAGGATGTCTTAAGGTGAGGCTGCCTTCCTAGGGGAGTTCTTTGATAGGTGACTGACAAACCCACCTGGAATATTAGAGCTCCACCAGGCCAGAGGGGCTATTCTCGACCTGACACAGCGCTTTCTTAGTGGGCCTTACTTCTTTCTATTCTAACATCATTTTCTAGGCCTGTGCACTGTGGGAATTATAACGCTATCCCTCTTCAAAGGTTTGGTCACTGTTTCTGTTGTATGTTTTTATCCTTCCTCAACTTAGTATAAATTTATCACCAGTATGTAGGAAGTAAAACCACAGCAGGAACATAAGCATTGCCTACTGTGATCCATCTTCTGAGCTAGATTTCTTGTTGTTCTTCTTTGCTTTTTATTTTTTTTTCTTGCTGTGTGGCCAAGGCTGGCACCATACTAGCCATATAAACCATGCTAAGAAGTCGTCCTGACTCTGCCTCTTGGGTACAGGATAAAAGGCAACACCATTACATCTGGCTTTTCTTTTGAAGTATATAGTGTCTCAAGAAGGGAGGGACATTTATCTCTGGGCTGTTCCACTCTCATTTCCTATCATAAAACCTGGTATATGTAGGAGGATCTCAGCCATTGAGCAGCATGAAGGAGAAGAGTTTCAGTTAGATTTTATGCAATAGTAGCACTTGATAGATAGTGAATTCAAATACCTTATGTTGGTGTAAAAGACCCTTTTCAAGGTTGATTTTGAGGGATCTCAGAGGAATTTTGGTCATGTTAAATGCTCAGTGGGGGAATAATACCTGCTTCATTAGCATTTTTATATTGCTGTTTTTGGTTTTCAGTAACTGTAAGATCCTTCCATCCACATAGGGCATCAGATGAATAAGTATTTACAGGACTAATTGTGTCCAGAACACATTAATTTCCTCTCATGCTTGTATATGCAAATGGAGCTGATTAAATGCAATTGTGAATGGATTTTTTTGGGAAATTAAAATGGTAAAAACAAAAGAAAAGGATAAAAACCCCACCAGCTTTTCTTCTTAAGGTATTGAATGACTTGGTTAGCCGCCCTGTGACATAAATTAACAGGGCTCCTAAAGAGCAATGAGCACCTTCCACATTGTCTGCCAGCAGCAGGTGCTTCCAGAGAGTCCTCATACAGGAGAGGTGGGGGAAGGGTGACATTTCAAGTGTGAACCCTGAAGTCAGGGCATGGAGTTTCAACAAGCACAAGCTCTGACTTTTTCTGGGAAAGTTAGTCATGTGTTCTGTGCATTTCTCTTTAAGCCTAAAACAGGGGTTTTGTTAGTACCACACCAATGCTATTCAAGAATTAAACTAGCTGAGATATAAAGCAGAAGTGCTTGCTGGGGTAAATATACAGGAAGAGTTATTCTTATTATGGCTTGCACGGAACATGGAGCTTGAACAGGGGCAAAGGCCAATACCGAGCAAACGAGACAAGTCTTGTTCCAAATGTTCATCATTCTGGCTAAAGAAATGAGAAAAGAAAGGNTAACAGATGTAAGAGCAAAAGATAGAACAGGGCAAGTGATTCGACAAGGATCAAATGGCCCCAAACCAGTAGTCTGGGATCAGACTTCAATTCTCTTGAATATAATCCAGAACTTTGGTAGATTTTTGTATATTTAGTTGGTTACTACTCAGAGGTTTCCTTGAAATAAAAACCAAGATTGTTAGCTTCTTTTATAATTAGTTTTTAATACATACATACAAATATATATGCATGTGCTGTTGGAAATCAACAGCCAGTGGTTACCCGCCGTGTGGCCTCTTATACTATATATGCCCATGTAGAGCATGCATCCGGCCTCTCCTTTCCAGCTGCGGGATTCAGTTTCTGACCTCCATTCAAGCAGAGGATTCTGATTTGTGAGTTTACCTCTAAATAAATAACCATCTATTTATCAACTCTGAGCTACTGTGGGATTTCTTTTAAACGTCCTTCTTCATTTGGCTCCCACATGGATTCAGAATCCACAACGAAGAGAAGGATGGCCTAATGGCCTAGCCGGTCCACGAACCAGACAGTCTCCCAGACCTGCCCACTTGGCTTACTTTTACCTAAGCAGTTTTTTGTAGAACCCCTGCCACAGCAGAGTTTACTGTGTGTGGCAACTTGGAAATTCATAAACACATTCATGACTGCCGTGTTTCCTGGTGTGGTTCCTTGCCACATGATTTCTACTACCTGCCTGTGAGTTCTGGGCTTCTTGCTCCGTGTATGGAATTGATTTACTTGCTTTTAATTTGTCAAGCAAAGCATATTTCTCAGTATTTAACCAGCACCAAGGCAGAAAACTAAAGTGGCCCAGGACCATTGCTTCGAGTCACAACTCTGCAACCATGACAATAAAGATCACAGTTTACTGGATAACATAACAGGTAATTAATAAATCAATATGGCAGAGTACATTAATATTGAATCTTTTTGTAACTTTTTGGCTAATACTATGGATTGTATTATGCAAGGCTTATATGGTTATGGTGATACCTCAATTTATTGGGTATTGGGACTCAGTTTTCTTCCACATATTCTATCATTAAGAAAGAATATGACACTTTTAGGAATGATACAGTCTTTACAGATTAATAATGAACAGCTAGTTTACAGGATTAGTACCATCGAAAATCAAGTTACCTAAAAAATTAATACTATTATAATTAATTTGACAGACAAAATTGAATCCATATCTATGTGTACTAAGAAGTTATCTGAAAGAATTCATACTGTTGAATTTGACACTTAAAATTTGTTTAAAAGTTATAAGTTAGCAGATAGACTATCTCTCCAGCATGGCAATCTGCATGCTGTTCAAGTAATGTTCAAGTATGAGGTATTATCTTTAAAGGAGAAACTTCAGACCTAGAAATCACATGTGCAGAATGAGGACCAGAGGCTAGGTGCCTCATTGAAATCACTAGAAATATATATATAGGTCAGGAGATTCAGGCTTTACATAAGACAATAATAAAAAGATTTTAAATAATTGAGGAAATTATTGGAGCTGATGATCAGGGAAAGAAGGCACAAGAACAGGATTCAACATCACCAGTATCAGTCAGAGATAACTTATCCAAGGTTATAGCTTTCTACCCTGTAATCTACTCTGATAAAGCATCAAGATCTAAAAAGGCCCAAAAAGATCCAAAGAAGGTAGATGGATACCTATAGGAATAAATGATCTAAAAGAAATTAAGCAAGCTGTTGTATCTTATGGTTTGCATTTGCATTTGCTAGGGAGATGATAAAGACATGGTCTTCTAGCATTAAAGCAATGCCACATGACTGGATTCAGTTAGTTTCAGCAGTTCTGGATGATGGACCTCAATTAATGTTTAAAATTTATTTCAGAGAAGAGGCAAAAATTTTGGAACAACAGGGAAAAGCAAAAGGCCTTGAGACTTCACAAGATCAAATTCTTGGTGAAGGCCCTTATGCTGACGCACATGTTCAAGCTTTTTACAATGAAGAAATCTTGTCCCTATACCACAAAGCAGCCTTAAATGCTTGGAACAGGATTCAAGAACTAGGAAAACATATACCAGGGTTAGACAGGGACAGAGAGGATCCTTTACTAACTTTTTATGAAMATTAACTAAGGCTGTACAAATAGGAGTAATAGACCCAGATTCTAGATGAGTACTGATTGAATCTCTGGCTTTTGAAAATGCCAACTTAGAATGCAAAAAGATACTTGGGCCTTTAAAGGTTAGATCAACACCTATGGATGAATGGATCCTGGATACAGTGAACACTGAGACTTTTGACTATAATACTGAATTTTGGATAGGAGAAACAATTTCCAAAGGAATGAGGAGAAATCAAAATGCCAAATGTTTTAATTGTGATAGAATAGGACATCCAAGAAGGGATTGTAGACAAGGAATTTTTAGGAATAATACCTCCTCTTGGAATGTCAAGAATAGGAGGACTCAAACTTCAGGTGTATGTAGAAGGTGTGGCAAAGGCCGACATTGGACCAATGAAAACAGATCAACAAAAGACAGACAAGGCAACCCAATATCATTGGGAAACTCCTTGAGGGACCTCTTGCAGGCCACCAAGACAAAAGTGGCCCAGTCATTCCCAATAACTGTGAAGAACATGTCCTACCAGGAAAATTAAAAAAGTCCAGAGCCTTCTGTGAAAGGCCATACTGTTCTAGGTGATGGCATAAACATGGTGGATAAGTCATAAATTCCAATAGGAAATAGGAAACATATATTCTGGCAGAATTCTTTAAATGATCAAAGACCAAAGCTAAGAGTGCATATAAATGGAATTGTAATTTTTGGTTTGATAGGCACAGGTGTGGCTATGAGTATCATTACTCCAGAATCTTGGCATCCAAATTGGCCTCTTCAAGAGGCAGATGCTCAATCACTAGGAAATGGAACCATATCTCAAGTTAAACAAAGCATGGGATGGGTTGACTATATTGGGCCAGAAGGTCAAAGAGAGAAACTAATTCCATATTTGGCTAATATTTCAGTAAATTTATGGGGTCATGACCTGCTGCAGCATTGGAATTCCTAGATTAACATTCCTGCAGTTCCAGGTACTCATAATTCTGGGAAGGATATTATAAGGTACTATATACAAAGGTCACCAATCATTCAGGCTATATAAGAACATAAAGAAACTAACAAACCTTTAGAGGTACCAACAG
>LOEQ01011666.1:3671-29364 GCA_001685075.1 Bramus lutescens
ACACACAGACAGAATATTGTATACATAATAAGTAAATAAACAAATATAAAAAAAGAAAGAAAAAAGAGTGCTAAAGTAAGGGTTACTTATTTTAAGTCATTTTCTTTAAGGAGATTGTGTGATGTGAGAGCTAAGTCAGCAGTATGAAAGCTGCGAAGGTGGAGAGCGTCCCTCCTACATGTTTTCTCTTCCTGTAAGCTAACTCTCCACTGGTTTAGCCATCTCCTTTGCTGTGCAGACACATTTCAGTCCCATGAATCCGCAGTTGTCAGCAGCTGACATTACCTCCTGAGCAGCGAGATCCTGTTCAGAAGGTCTTTGGCTATGTCAGTTGCCCGAATGGCTTCCCCTCCTTTTTCCTGTCATTGTTTCCAAATTTCAGGTCTTACATGGAAGCCTTCCTTTAATTCATTTGGAGATGAATTTTATACGAATGTGAGACAGGAATCCAGCTTCATCATTCTACTTTTTTTTGATGAAAAAGAATGAATAGAAAGGAACAATGTCAGGATAGTTTCATTTTCTATTCTGGTATCCATGGGGAGTCAATTGAAATGAATTACAGCTATGCCCACTTACACCCAGTTAGCCTTTGAGTGCTTGAAAACTGAAAATACATTTGTTTCTGGTTCTGAGCTATATCTTGTCCTAGATCGCACTTGTATGGGGTGCCTGCTTCTTGGATAAATACAAAAACAAGTCAGGGGCACTGTGACTTTTGCTCTTGGAAAGTGTTTGTAATAATAATAGTGATGATGAAGATGAAGATGATGATGATGATGATGATGATGATGAAGAGAAGCATATAGGAGTCATTGGCTGATACACATCTCCCAGCATGAGTTCTATGGCTTGCAAAGAATTTCCAGTGCAAGGAGGCTGTTTAGAGCTGTGGAGCTGGGGAGGAGATAGCCCATGGGGGGAGATTAAACCCGCTAGCGTTGCCTTACAATTACAGATGCACTGGCCCCACCCACTTATGGTGGATTAGGCTCCCATAGCAGGTTTTTTGTTTTTAAATTACTCTGTGAAGCTTTGGGGAAATATATCTTAAGCATAATGGCTTTCTGCTCAGCAGATGAACTTTCTCTTAGTTGTCTGGCAGAGCACAAATCCTGTTCTCAATAGAATAATTTTACAAGCTATGGTCTCCAATAGTAATTCTGTCTCCTTTCTACTGCCAAACTTCTCAAGAGAGTTGACTACACAAGCTGTTTGCCATGCTTCCTTCACATGGACACTGTTAACCCTTCAGCAGTCACGTCCAAACATACGGAAGCTACCGAAGATGTCCTTAGACGTCACCATTGACCCTACAATGTCAAATTCCGTCACTCTCTCAAAGTTCTTCCTTAACAATGATGCTTTTCTTCCCTTGAATCTTTGCTCCTTGGCTTTCTTTGTACATTGCCACTCTCCTCCAATACAACTCTTTATTTTGTTTTCTCTTTTCGCCTCCAAATACTCTTTATTCAGATCCTCTTCTTGTTCATTTTATTATTACTATGGATGGTGGTTGCCTTGTTAGTGGTGTGTATGCTGCATTGTTCTGGTAATTACAACATGTCTGAAAGACACTTTTTTGCATAAACAATCTGAGCTAGATTCAAGTTTTCCAACCTTATGTCAATGCATAATTTAATTCATTGTATCTTTAGGAAAATATTAGCCACTGGATCAAAATAAAGACAAAATTGGCTGTTGTAAGATGATGAAGAGTTTTTGTTACTTATGTGTCTAAGGTGATTAAGAAAATTGAGATTTTTAACTGAAGTAGTTCCCCACTCCCTTGGGATTGCCATCACATGGGATAGAAACGAGTGAGGAAATCTAACGGTTTCTCATGTAAACAAGCACCATTTCTTACTGACTTTGTACACTGACTCAGTCAGAGTAGCTAAATTACTCTGCGATGAAACACAGCTTCAAAATATCAATGGTTAGCAATAGCAAAGATTTCTTTCTCACTTGCTCCCTAACCTCTGGGAACTGCCTGTGTCTGTTCCAAGCCATCTGGATCCTAGGGCTCAGGCTCACAAAGAGCCTCTTTGGATCATGGTTACTTTGTGACCTCTAAAAAGCAATTTGACAAATGTCATGTCCTCACCTCTTCTCTTTGTTCTAAATAAGCTACATAAAGAAGCCTAGTATTAGCGGGATGGACAGTAATTTTCTTCCCATGATGAGAAGCACAGTAAGCCTAACAGAAATAGCACAGGGATGTGTAATTGCTCTACATAAATAATCACTGAACATTTTGAATAACACAACTTAGCATGCCTTTTTTCTCATAATAGCATTTGAAAATTGAATATTTCTTAAAATCACTGACAAATTGCATTTGCTTATTGGATTTTTTTCTTTTTAGAAATATAAAACTATAGGTGCATCGATAGCATGTTAAATTTAATGAAAATGTGATAGGTTTCAAATAAAAATGGATTCACACACTATTGCCAAATGTGTGGTTCATTTCATATTAAATGTTAATATAGACTGAAAGACCAAATGGATTTAAAGTCTGTGTGTCTCAGCTGTTAGGAGTAACTGAAACCTCTCTTAGGTTACTTATCTTGATGAGGACAGTTAAACACAGATATAGAAGCATTTAAAAAAAGGCAAGTGAGAGAAATTTATAAAGGGAAAAAGCAGAAAAATTAGCGCTGGAATACAATAGAAATATGAGAAATAAGCTATGCCTAAGAATGGTACCACAAATCAACAGAGGACAGCAGCATTATATAAACTTATATATGTATCATACATATGCACATTGTATATGTAAGTATATGTGTGTATATAATGTGTATATAAGAATATGTGTGTATATATACTATATATATACATGTATATGTAAGTTGTGTGAGGACTGAGTCACTACCTGAACAGAAGCACAATCCTTGCCTCATCTTAAGTCTTGTGACAATGAGACTCCAGATATGTTAAAGATCCAAATAGAAAAGATGAAAAAAAAGTTCATTGTTAAGAATGTAAAAATTAAGTTTTCAAAATAAAACACAATCCATGCCTACTAGAATAGTACGATTCTAAGCACTCGATGATAGCCTAAGCTTACACAGTTTAATCTCCTCAGCTAAACTCATCTACTGTATCTGTCACAGGAGACTCCAATTAGCACTACCAAGTCAGTGATTGTGATGATGAAGTCATGCTCACACACACACAAAATGCCTAATACATGTTGCTGTATTCAGGTTCATGTGACAGCCAACCAATTAGATACGGAAACAGATATGACTATGGGCTTGCGTGGATGGATAAAATCATACTAAGTTAGTTTCAGCCCAGTCACCCCTTGGTCATGTTTGACTGCTTTGCATTTATAAATATATATTATATAAAATGCTGTCTAGGCAGGTTCTATACTTGGTAGCTATTAAAAAATTTTGTGTGCCCTTAAAAGTAGAAAGTTACTAATTCCTTGCAATTGAAGAAAGAACAGGGATGTGTTCCTGCTTGAACACTTACTCTATGTTGTTCTTTTTGCTATCTATATCAGTTAAAGAAGGAATAGTAAGTATGCACAAATACAGATACAGAGAGAGCCCAAGTCGTGCTGATGGCCTTCTGTCATTTGTCCCTACGACTGTACTCCTCCCCCAGCTTGGAATCCCTGCTCCCTTCCTCACTTTGCTGGCTGATCTCTTCCTACTCGAGCTACAAATTAAATGTCTGGCTTCATCCCTTCCCAGAAATGCCTTCTCTTTCATTCTGTGGCATCATAATTATTTCCTTTATAAGCTTATGTCATAACTTATAACTGTTAATGGTTTTCCTTCCATGTTACAAGATGTCTTGATTCATCAAGTGTTCCTAGTTTAATTTCTGCTACTGTATTAAACACCATGACCAAAAGCAATCTGAAAGGATAGAGCTTATTTAATATGCACAGTTTAGTCCCATCATCAAAGGAAGCCAGGGCAGGAGCTTGGAGCAGTAGCCATGGAGGAACGCTGCTTGCTGGCTTGGTTTTTCAGGCTTGCTCAGCTAACTGTCTTATCCAACCCAGTCCTACCTCTCCTATCACATCAATTAACAATTAAGAAAATGCTCCCGTAGACATGCCCGGAGGCCAAGCATATGGAGGTAATTCCTCAACTGAGTTCCCTCTGCCCAAGTGACTGTGGATTGTGTCAAACTGATAGCTGAAGCTAACTATGACAGCAAGACAGGGCCTGGATCTGTCTTACGTCAGCAACCAGTGCCACTCAGAACAGACATCAAATCCTTGTATAACTGAAAAAATAAATGAGCATGAGTCGGTATTATAATACTTTCAAAGAAGTTAATGACAAAATGATTTTATTCTAACATATCTACAACAAGTAGATATGAAAGCTCAGATATAGTTTTAGCACCCTGTTGATTCTTAGGTCATAAGCACAGAGACTGGCTTGTCTCCCAATAAAGTGTCTGTTATGCAGTAAGTTTTCATTTAGATATTTTTGACTGATTGAATCAATTAATTCTAATGTGAAATCCTAAGCTATGAACCAATTCTACAAAGAATTCCCCTCCCCGCTTTCAGAAAAATTAGGATGAAGTAGAGAGAAAGAGTAATTATAGGTGATTTAAAGCCAGCATGCTACAAGAGTGATGTAATGTATACATACTTTCTGTTATTTTTTTTTTAACAAGGGACCTGTTGGTTTACCCGGAGAAGTGGGAATAACTGGAAGCATGGGTGAAAAGGTAATTCCTTTTGTTATTTTGTTTTGTATTAAAAACTCCCAGGTAACTTCAACCTTATTTTATGTTAACTGATTAGAACACACTCACTGTCCTGGTAGGGGACTAGAGGGTGGAGAGTTAGAGACACTAAGCACTTTTCTGTGTGTCCACACACCTATAGCAGAACATCAGAGTCCCAAAGACCCTTGGTGAACACACAGAAGCTGCTTGGACATTTCTACTCATGACTGCATGAATAGAGTGCCTCTGGCACCAGGGACCATCCTGCCAGGTGCCCACAGGCTCAAATGGCAGCAACAGCTGAAGGAGGCTCCTGCTTTCCTGTATTGCTGATCCTGTGCGCTGGCAACACTTCAGCCTATATCAGTGGTCACAGCAGTAACTACACAACTCAGTAAAAAGCCCGATGGGGCTCAGCCTGCAAATAGCCTTGTCTGAGCTGCCATAGCTTATCTGCTGTAGAAAGAACACTACCCAATATCTCTAACCCCCATTCCCAATACCAAGTAAACTGCAGAAGGAGCGTCTTCATTCTCTGCTCCTCAGCAAGGAGGAACTACTGATTCGTTTTGTTTTCTGAGTATTTGATTTTGCCCTGTGCTTCTCTTATTGTGTTTACCCTTAGTATCTTTTCTTCTGCTGTCAACACATACATTTTCTCTCTTTCCATTGTTGCTTAATCTGTTTTTTTACTCACTGCCCACCTTCATTTAATTACTTTATCATTAATAATGTTAACTTCAATAGCTTTTCAATTCTCATCTTAGTCTGTAAGTATCTTAGCTCCTTTCTTTTCTCTCCTTAAGGAAATATAGTTGACATTTCAAGTTGGTTTTTCCGCTGCACTTAAATATCTGGTTTGTTTTTGTATTGTTCTGTTGTCCTCTACTTCCTCTCCTCTGAGTAGTGGTGGAGTTTGAGAGCTCAGGATAAAATTACCCACTAAGAAGACTTTAATACCAGAAGGGATATCCCAACAAAGGCAAAAATATTTACATAGAAACACAAGAAAAATGGAAAGACAAGGCAATATGACTCCCACAAAAGTTAACAGTTCCTTGATAACTGAATCCAAAAATAATGAAGTGGTTGAAATGCTGCACAAAGCTTTCAAAAGTTGTTTACTTTTAAGAGTGACCAGTGACTTCAAAGTGGAGTCAAATAAACAGACAATGGGGGAAGACAGTCAATTAAGATTTAGAGTAGAGATTTAGTAATAAGGATGAGAAATGTAGTAGATAAATAGATTCGGGGGGAATGCAGGACCTTTGGAAATAAAGGGTACTGTAAAGCAAATTTTTAAGCTATGGAAAGCACAACCATTAAATTAGAGTAAGCAGGGAAAAAAGTTCCACAGATTGAAAGTATGAATAAGGAATGATTGCATTCAGACAGCAAAGGAAAGAAAAGCAGTCATGACCATGAATGACCACGGCTTTCAAGAGCTTTGGGACACAGTCATGAGGTGAAAACAAAGATTCTCAATGTACATAAAGAGCTGAACTATGCACTACAGGCACAAGAAATCTCCTTGCTCAAGCCGCGCCAAAAAAAAATATTCCAAATATAGGGAAAGATGGGTGCATCCAAGGGACATTTAGAATCTCAAATACACATAAAAGAGAACGAAATTATAGCATTTGCAAGTAATGACTGGAAGTGGAGATCATCGTGTTAACAGAAATAAGCCAGGCTTGAAAAGCTATCCAAAGCATGGTTTCTCTTAAGTGTGGAATTTAGTAGGAATAGAAGGGAGCCCACCAGGGATGGAGGAGGAAAGGGGAAGGAAACACAAGAAACAGAAAGTGCAAGCATGTGGCCAAGGTATGTTACGTGCATTTTGGAAATGTAGTGATAAAAATTATCACTTTGTACAATGACTCTATGCTGGTAAAAGGAAAATTTATTTAAAAATTTAACATATTACCTCTAATGAATCTCCTAAATATGTTTAAATATGGCTAATTAGGTATTTGTTTCTAATTTGTAAAGGGTAGGGTACCCTTCTGGCTGTAAAGATGTAATCTGAAAAGCAAACACAAAATGGGCAGTGCAGAAGTATGATCAGAGAAACTAATCCATAATTCTTCCAATTCTGAACCAGAAAACTAAGCTTCCAAATTACGCTCTCTTTCCTCGAACTCATTTACTGCGCATCTGTCCCTGTGTTCAGTCTCACGTTCATGCTCCTCATCTAACATATTCTATCCCCTCCCAGGCTTTTGTTCACAGACAAACTCCTGAGCTCTACTAAATAATTTCCCCTCCTCTAATCCTTCCTGGGTGAGAACAATTCACAGCTTACAGTTCAGTTTTCCTCTAATTATTTCACCTCTGCTAATAACCAATCTATAGTTATTTGAGAGGAGAATGCAAGTTTAACTTTGTATGTAATATATGCTTGATGATTTTATTAGTAATATAACAACATACAGAAATAATTCAACTTTAATTGTCATTTTTTCATTCTGATATTGTCAATGAGTTGAGATTTTGAGAATGCAAGGAATTTTAATGTGACTACATTTAGTCTTAACTTTTTAGTGAAGGCTTGATTCCCACGACCCTCCAGAATGAGATCTGCAGCTCTGCACTAGATCCACAGACCAGGGAAATAATTTCATCAATTGTTCTATAGATAAAGCTCATTTTTTCAGTAAGCTTGATGTTTTCAGGGATTTCATGCTCTGTAATCAATAAAAGTCAAAAGAATTCTCATTTGTAAGACTTCAGCAAGCTACATGCTTCTTACAAGAGCTTCTTTATCCATATTTTCTATCTTCATTTTAATAAGATTGCAAACAAGAGAACATTTGTATTAGAAGATTCTTAGCTGTGAATTTAAAAAATGTGAACTTTGTAAGTTTCAAAGATATTAAAGATGAAGATGAGGCATGCATATAAGTTATGGCTCTGGTGGCTTCTGTTTCTAACCTCAGATCAATCATTGACATAACTCAATGTTGCCTTTTTTCCCTTTATTGTTTTAAAAGGGGGAGCGTGGAAGTCCAGGCCCAGTTGGTCCCCAGGGGGAAAAGGGAATCATGGTAAGAGTTCAGTGATGTAAAACCTCTGTTTGCAACAACCTACATTAAGGACCCACCTTGACCCGAATTAAAGTGAAAATGTTATATGGTAGTAAATTTCCATTGAAATTTCCTTTTCAACTGTTTCCTATCCTAAAATGATATTCTATGGTATCAAATCCATGAAAAAGCATAAAAGTAAAATTATTTAGTAAAAGTATTCTATAGTTGTGGGAGAATAATTAAATGACTATAATTAGTCATACTGGATTAAAAAGAAAATTCAATTAAATTTCTGCATGCTCTTGTGCAAATAAAGTTTATATTGCACATGTCCTCAACCTCTCTTCCACCACCTTTGACTATGAGGTTGTTTTTTTTTAAGCATTTTACAGATTAAGCACCAAAAATTTATCTTATTTTCTTATATCATCATGATAATGACAACCAGTAAGTTTTATATCTGGGTTGTATTTGTAATTTATTAAATAGCCTGTAAGTATTATATGAAGCCAAAAGGATGACTATTGTCCATTTTAGAACTTCCCCTTTCAGAAAATACATGTCTGGTGGTATATAACATCACCTATTCTGTCTCTCGCTCTTTATTTTTAATTTCTACACCATCAGAAGAGCACCACGAGACTATTTTTAGCGGTTTATAATTGGGACAGGTAGTAAACCTAGCATCCGCATTAAGTCAACCAAGTTCAAGAATCTTTACCTGCTAAGGCACCTTCAGAATCAGCATTAGTGCCATAATCAATGTATTCTTTCTAAAAGTTAAGGGACTAATTGCATCCACCCTCCTTGGCTGTGGAATTCTCTAACTGCTCTTATAAGTCTGTAATTCGTAACATGCATCACAGAGCATAGCCATGTGTAAGATACTATCGCCCACAGAAAGAGGAAGTAAAGTTGTCTTCCTGGTGTTGCAACACGCAGTGCCACCTAGTGACCTTCTTTTCCAAGCAAGGACTTAACAAATGGATGTGCAACTTCCATGTAAAAACACCATTATTTTTTGTGGTCCTATTGTAGACTATTTCCTGGGCTTCATTATGGGTAGGAAAGAATGATCTTATCAAGCTGTTGTTTTTGTTACCATTTTTAGTTTGCTATTTTTTTCTTAAAGGAAAATAATTGATTTTATGTATTTCATATTTCATTTAAATCATAGGGCTACCCAGGTCCTCCTGGGGTTCCAGGACCCATGGGCCCACTGGGATTACCTGTAAGTATAAAACAAACTCTGTGATCCTTTCTTGAATGTCTACTTTAATTTAAATCCATTGCTTTTACTGCACTCTCTTTGGGGTCTCATGTAAAATCAGTCATGTTTAAGGTAATGGAGATAATTGTCACCCAAACTATATGAGCATTTGAAATATTCCTCAGTATCTGGAATTTCCTTACCCCTTCTATGTATAGTAACCAATTCCTTACCCCTGCTATGTATAGTAACCAACTGATTCTATTTTCTTACAAAAGGAAGATTCTCCTTTTGTAAGAAAATAGAATCAATAACCAAAATACAGCTGAGATCTGAGGAATTAACAAAACACACACATATTTTTTAATATTTTTTTAAAAAATGCAAATATTCGCAAACAGTCAAAATTCATAGGGAATGTGCCTTTGGTAAGTAAAACTTGGGATTTAAATATATTCCATCTGTTGTTTTCAGAAAGATAATTAAATCTTGCCCCTAAAGAGAGAACATTCGCTTGTCATGGTTTGACAGTGTTAGCATGAGTCTGAAGAAGTTCAGCCTCAGTGGTGTCAGGATGGAAGTTCCCTTTACAAAAATCATTTATACTATGTTTCATGATGCTTCTATTCATTGTAAAAAGCAACCTGGTTTTCTGTATGTTCATAGACATATTGACTTCTAAAACAAGAAAGGCTAGAACACGGTTGTCAATGTCTTCATTCATATAAAAGAATGAGTAAACTTCAGATCCTGAAATTTAATCCATTTTTATCTACCTAAAGTTCATAATGAAACAGAAAACGTCGGTTGTTAAATGAAAATCTCAGTGCCAGGAGCAGGGTGTCTTTCTATGAGTGTTTGGTCGGGGAGGCCCCAAAGACACCCAGAACAATTCAGGGTGTCGCCATTGCGACATTACTCACCATGACAACAAGGAAAGACCGGAGAATTGAAGACACCATGCATTCGGGCTGCAAGACATAGAACAATCGATCTCAAATGGACCAGAAAATTCCCTGCTGGCTAGCTTTATAGTGTTATGTTAGAAGGTGCTGTGTGGATTGCTGGTGGAGAAAAGAATCGAAGGTCTTGACCAACTCTAGGCTTTACATGCTAGCAGGCAAACGGTACCCACTGGTGCAATAGTGGTGTGATGGTTAGAGGGGAACCAACTGCTTTGTGATTGCAGCTGAGGCCTGCTGCACAGGAGGGATTTCATGTCTGGTACTGTAAACCAGGTCAAAAGCCCACAGCTATGAAGAGCACGAGGGGAACATACTATTTTTGTTTGGCTAAATGATCGCATTATCAAGAATTGCCTTCTATACATTTACATTTGTGCTATTTTCTAATAAATCTTTATAGGAGACTTAATGTAACACTAAACTTGACTTTAATATGGCAACTTAACTTCCATTATAAACTACTTTTGAGATACTAATTTAAAATCATTTATGACATTTTTCATGGGCTAAGAAAATATGCAAATTTTACACATGGGGTTCTAATCAATATCTTTAATAACAACAAAGAAATTGTAACAGTAATAGCCATTGCCTCTTTTGTGGACCATACATAGCAGGGCGGGTTGACTGGCTAAGGGGACATCTCCTTCCTCTGTTGCTCACGCACATTCCTCCTGAGCACTATTTGTCCAATGAATATTAAACCCTTCCAATACATTTCACACAGAATTGACATTTTTCCAAAAAATGAGATATTTAAAAGCAGAACATTAGGGGGGAGACATGGTATTGATTATTTAAAAATTATTTGTAGGAAGCCTAATGAATATCATTTTTAAAATCCATCATTAAAATGCATCACATAAGAAATGTATAACTACTGCTCTGGTAAAGGTGCTGTGAGTTTGTTGTCTGAGATTTTTCATCTTCAACATGTAGGGTCTTGTTGGGGCGAGAGGATCACCTGGGAGCCCGGGTCCTAAAGGACAAAGAGTAAGTACCACAAAAGTATGTTAACCTCAAGAGAGTTGCCTCATATTGATGTGTTTGACAAAGCCAGCTCTATATCTTCTAGAACCATGCTAACATTTGTCAGGGTTTTTGCTGTTTCTATGCTATTAGGTGGACTACCTATAGTACCTAATATATAATATAATGTATATATATATATATTAATACACACACCCACACACACAGGCACACTATTGATCCAGTCTATTGAGGTAAGTAGGAAGGGTGTCTGGCTCAAGATCTCAGGCCCACCCTCTGATGCCACCCCAAAAGCTAAATGAATCAATTTCTCTAGCACACCTGTCATTACTTTGTGTGACAGGACCCTGAAGGGAAACCCCACCCTTAGATGCCTGTATTCTGAGCCCATACAGAGTGATCATAATGTTTATTTGCTCTTCCTGTTTATACGGAGATTTATACTGTTCCCGAATGGCCATACAAATACCATCATTGGTAAGACCATTCCTAGAAGATTCTGCCTGCTGACCACCCACCATAACCCACCATATATCTACCCAACCTTTGCTGATTGCTTACAGTTTATAGAACACTTAACTAATAGCCCAGAGGATTCTATGTAAACTACCCCTCAGGTTTCAGACCACAGTGGACTTTCCAAATTTGTGGTTTATGGTCTAGAAACTGTTAAAAACCATGGAGTACTAAAATCCACCAAGCGGAAGAAAAATGAATCAAGGAGGCCACAATGCCAACATCTAAGAAAGCTGAACACAATAGCATTATGAAAACTTTTGTAATGTCCTGTGGGACAATTGTATAACCATGCCTATTACATAGGTGCAAAAGATAGCAAGATAACCATTAAGAGGTAGTCATAAATACTAAACTATTACATAAATACCCTTTATGTTTAAAACATTGCTCATATTAACCTTCTGCTAGCTGGTAGAAAACAGCTGAGGGCAGAGAAGTCATTTATCACTAAAGCACTTCATGAAATTCAGGAAATTATTTCTTCTGTATAGATGATGTAAGCTAACACATCCACTACTCTAGTCCTAGATTATGGTGGCTTGGCCTGACGGGCAATGAGGCATCAGCACAGCCTGAACCTTTGCCTTTCATAGACGCAGTTGGCCCTTTGAGGATAAGTAATAAAAAAGAATCCCTATTATCTGCCCAGTGCTGTCTTCTGTGTCCAGCTGCCCAACAAGAGAAGTGACAGAGGCAAAGGGACCTCACCTATTCACCTGGGCTTGAACTAAGTCTTTGATCACGAGATCCTTGGTCCAGCACGCTCTCTAGAGCAGAGGTATGGAGAGGCAGGCAGCTGAGGAATTAGCTATTTAGGCCGTGCTGCTTAAGACTGATATGGACTGCAGGGACAACTATGATGGGAATATGTAAGAGCTTAAGCTTTTCTCAGGAAAACTGAAACCTATATGGTCATAAACACTCTGCAAATTGACCCCTTCAAGGAACTGCCTGTCACCTTAAGGTAAAGTGGCCTTCGGTAGTTTGTTTTAAAGCTCAGTGTTAGGCAACAACTAAAACATCTCATGTGATAAAGTTTTCTCCTCCACACTGAAAAAAAAAGTTTATGCCAGAATCCTTTTCCTTAAGAGTCGTGCTAGTGTTAATCTTGTTCAGCGGATCATTTGGTTCCAGCTGTGTAGAGCAAGGGCCAGAAAGAAGACTGCTCAGCATCAGCATCATCAGTTAAACATGTGAGTTAAAATTTAATAGGGGTCATTCCAAGATCCACATCCTGCTTCAGGACCAGATAAATACATTGAGTCCATCTGTCCCGCGGATGCAGTATTTCCTTCACTCATGGACACTCAGCCTATCAAAATTTATCTCAGAGGTCATAGAAATGGGTTTAGGATTCTCATAAAAGTCCTCCTAAGTAAATGAATTTTAATATATGACAACGTTTTAGTTGACTGTGGTTTCTTCTTTTAATTTTAATATTGGTATGAAATAGCAGGCCCGACACCTAATGCTTCACTCATGAGCCTGGCTGTTTAATATACTTACCTACATTTCGAATATGAAATGTGCTTTTCGTTAATGGACTTGAAATACTCAACTCTCACTCTGGCCTTAAAGAACCCTCTCCTGGCTCTCCGTGAACAGCTTTGACATTCCTAATGGCATGGGGGAAAGTGTGTATATTCCTTTCCTGTAGCATGCTTTCACCCAGAACATACTCATGAGAGACCCATGAGACACTTTCAAGCTGTTAGGTTTTTAATAATCATGCTGGGTTCTGTGCCTGTTATAACAGTGTGTATCTAATTGTTTGGGACCTTGCCCCAAAGTTTATTTTGTCTTAGGAGTCCGACCGGGAGTGTGCATTACCAGTGAGATGTGTCTACCACCAGAGGGAAACCTACTCTTCTGCCAGGCTATGCCTTTAGATCATTAGCTCACTCTTACCTGAAGCACAGAGAGCCCCAGTCTTCCTTAGAACAGTGCTTTCAAAACCTCACGTGGTGGCCTTTGGCTTTATGACCTTAATGTGACCGCCTGACTTAGACAATTTTTTACACTATAATTGATTCTCTTTATCACTATGAAAACAGACGCATCTCTTGGTAAACAAAACAGTAAGTGTGAAACGGGGCAGTAGTTCGATAGTGAACTGCCTGTTTATGCTAGAGGCTCTGAGTTCAGTAGTGAACTGCGTGTTTATGCTAGAGGCTCTGAGTTCAACAGTGAACTGCCTATTGATGCTAGAGGCTCTGAGTTCAGTAGTGAACTGCGTGTTTATGCTAGAGGCTCTGAGTTCAATAGTCAACTGCCTGTTTATGCTAGAGGCTCTGAGTTCAATAGTGAACTGCCTGTTGATGCTAGAGGCTCTGAGTTCAGTAGTGAACTGCCTGTTTATGCTAGAGAGTGAGTTCAGTAGTGAACTTCCTGTTTATGCTAGAGGCTCTGAGTTCAATAGCGAATTGCCTATTTATGCTAGAGACCCTGAGTTCAATAGTGAACTGCCTGTTTATGCTAGAGACCCTGAGTTCAGCACCAGGATCATAATAATAATGGCAATGATAATCCCGGTAAATCATTCTTGCGTAAGAGTATTTTACTGTAAAACAGTATATAAATGAATAGTTGCATATGATTTCACTTATCAGGAAGAGTGGAGCCTTGTGGTCCTTGTGGGTGTGAGGGCTCCCTACAAACCCTTGAGTGGCCCAGAGATATAGGAAGCCCAGGAATCTAGCCTGGAGAGGCCTGCTGTAGCAAACAGCTTTTGATGATAATGTTCTGGGCCTTGCTGGGATATAGGAGAAGGCATGGGGCCCCCAACACGGGGCCATTCCTATCAGCACTTGACAGGGGAGGTTATATAATCACCAGTCACCAACTGCCTTGCTTTCTCCACACTTCTCTGCATCCACCAAGCCAGCCTGGAAAAGCTAAGACTAACCATCCTTGAAGCATCTTCCTCAGTCTGTCCATCTGTCTGTCCTTCTCACAAGCCCACAAGGCTGACGCTGCTCTTTCAGATGGTGTCTCCACTGCTGGGGCAAAATGTACTAGGCCTGCGTCCCTGTGGACTCCTCTTCTTAGTCCTTCAATTACTTATTCTTCGTGCGATTTAACTGTGCATTCCATAGGTTACATAAGGAAGAAGCTCGTGGTTCTGTATCCACACAATAATCTCTTTTCTACAATAGGTGTTCGTGTGGAGGGCGTAGAATTAAGTCCCCTACAAAGCCCTTCAAGATAGTTATGCATTAGAAAGCATGACTTACCGCTACAGGAGAGCAGCTGGGTCTTCTCTACAGTTAATTATTGAGTAAATATTGGAAAAATTTGCCCTTAAATGGACTTTCTCTACCTATCCTATGCCCCTGCCAGCTTCCAGTAACTTCTGTTCAGTAGGCAGTAATGAGTGCAGTGTCCTGGAATGCTTGTTTTCTAAAGATGCAAAGAGAGAGTTGCATTTCTACAATAATGGAACTCAAGGAGACGGTTAAGGCAACCAACCCAGCCACTTATAAGCAAACTTTCACATCATTTTAAGAATAAATCCCAGAGGACTACTGAGTAATAAAAAAATAAACAAAATGAGCAAACCTTAGGTTATAGAAATCCCAGCAACTCTTGTAGATAGTTTTGTACTTGTCTAAGCTACTATATGGCATAAAATCTTTAAATCATGAACTTGATTATTATTTTAAAACATTTCAAACTGAAAATGGGTTATTTTCTTCTATCTGTAGGGACCCAGAGGACCAGATGGCCTTCCAGGGGATCAAGGTGGACATGGTGCCAAGGTACTTGCTGATTCTCCATTTCATGTGTGGTTAAATTTGGCAAAAACAGTTATGACCTGCATATCTAAACAATGGTGTGCATAATTTTTACAGCACACCAGTCATATTTTTTAATAATGAGCTACATACTTGATGCTTTTATTTCTGTGTGGTACTATGTGTAAGACCATGACTCAAATTCTGACCTATCCATCTGACATTGTTATTCTGTTAGGGTGAAAAAGGAAATCAAGGCAAAAGAGGGCCTCAGGGTCTTTCCGTGAGTAATAAACCATGTCTCCTTAAGTATGAATTATTTTATCTCCCTGGCTTTTACATTCTTTCTTGTGCTACTTTGAAAAAGAGCTATGTGACCTAAGAATTTTTTTCCATGTGTAGGGAAAGACTGGAAGCCCAGGGGAGAGGGGAGTTCAAGGAAACCCAGTAAGTTTTTATCTTTGATATGTTATTGTCATTCATCTTTGAGCCAATGTGATAACTGTCACTTTCACTTCATTTTCATCGTGACTAATTTTTCTCTGAAACGCCTTTGAAAATGAAATGGTAAGATGCGTAACTGCAGCAGAGCCTACTAGAGAATACGAGAAGCTTCTATCGCCTCTCAGCTAGTTTTGTTCTTACTCATCTTGAGTGCTGTCTTGTCCTTTGGAGTGTAGAGTCACTCACATCTTGCTTTCTTGTTATACTGCTACAAGAGTTTCCGGTATTTGATAAATATGTTAGATAATTTCCCTGCCTTCTAACATCTTACCAGAATTGCACAGCTTTTCCCCCGAGAATCAATCATTTCTGTAACTGTCATCGTGAAAGAGGAGAGAAATATTGAAAAAATGCATACATAAACATATACACATGACAGTTACATAAATAAGCACACAACTGTGTATCAGTATTTTAATCGCTTTCATTCTGAATCATAATATTAACGACTCTTTGATTTTTCATGTGAATATATATTATGGCTGAAATTTAAATAATTTGATAACTTAAATGGGTTATAGCTGAGGAGTCAGAAAAGGTCAGGATGTAAGCGTTTCAGCTAGTGGTGATTGTCACAGGTGACAACTTTGCTTCTTCCTATTTGGAATCTGCTGCCCCCTGCCTGTTGTTTTCCATAATAGCGATGTATTTGACAATGATCAATTCTAAAATACCAGAGACTGAAAAGGGAGAAAATAAATGAAGGTTCTGAAAAAGAGCTATGTTTGGCCTCATGTCATGACCTGAAGGCATTCCGAAAGAACACCCCGTCTTCGTTCGTATTCATCGGATGGGGCTTTATTATCCTTTCTGTGTAAATGATACGTCTGTAGATTTTGACCACTTTGCTGTATTTCAGGCAAGGCTGAGCTCAAGTCCATTTCCTTTAATTTTAAAAATATGAGGTACCCTGAAATAGAATTACTATATGTTGTTAAACTTTCTTAGAACTTTAGATTTGTTTCCAGCTTAGACTAATGGTATATTTCCTTAACCCTGTGAATGGTACTAGGATTAATTTACAACTGTTTGACAGCACACAAGGCCCATAGGCTCCTGGAAGGGTAAAGCTACCTTAACAGATGTCACAGCTATGAGAAGAAAACGATGAGCTTGTAGTAGCTGTGGAGGTCTATGATATTCTTTGCCTCCACTGACTTAATTGAACTGGAATTGTAGAAAAACAGGGAACATGTCATTAGAAAAGCTAAATAAGCCCCAAAGATTCATGTTATCTTTCAGGATCTAGTCCTTTAGATACTGTCAAAAGTAGGCAATACTCTATAACACAAGGATACATTAGAGATCAGACAACTTTTCTTGCATGCTCCTAAAAACAGCACAACCTTGGCTTAATATGTGTATTTTCTTCACCTGTGAATTGAAGAGACTCAGAAGATCTGCAGAAGAATCTTCCTCTAAATTCCCCTGCTCTTACTCCTCCTCCTCTCTCTCCTTCCTTCTCCCATTCTTCCTCTTACTCCTTTTTCTTTGTGGTAGAGATTGATCCAGGGTCTGAGTACATGATTGATCCAGGGTCTGAGTACATGCTCTATCACTGATCTACCTGCCCCCAAGAACCCAAACTGTCAAGATGGTACCAACAAATACTAAGTGACCCTAACAATATGTTCTGAAAATTCTGAAAACTGGGAAGGATGTATTTGTCAATGAACCATCACTGTTCACATCCGCCTGTAGGTCTGTCCCAAAAGTCAAAATCAAAAAGAAATGGTTCTGCGGGATCATGGAGCCTGGGTGGTTATTTTTGACTATCTAAATCATAAAAATTGTAACATTTCATGCATTACTGAGTTTTTAATGAAAGCATTTATCAATCCATAAGATAGATGTGTAAAAATCTGTAGTCTTGTATGGCTCTGATTTTCCCTTTTGCTTCTTTTTAATTTTCATTCATGTAGTTTGAAATTCTATTATAATTTTGTTCAATTTTGATTATTGCTTTCTGGGTAACACTGTTTTGCAGATAGCTTAATTTGATATGAGCATCACTCTTGCTGGTTTTTCCTAGGCTTCCCATTTACCTTATGTGTTCTTATCACCAATTTTATTTTAACCCATACGCATCTTGATATTCAACTTGAACATGTTCTAGTTAGATCTTGTATTTTATTCTGATAATCTCTGCCTTTTAATTACAGAATTTGGCCCATTTCTGTTTAGTCTAATTGTTATGACTAGACTTAGGTCTATTTTGTGCTTTGTTTTTCTTTGTTTTGTTCAATGTCTCCTGTCTTAAATATCTTACTATTGACTTTTAATTTGTACTCATTATTAATTTAAGTAGTTATTCTAGGTCAGGATCAACAAACTTTTATCAAAAAATGCCAGAAAGAAAACCATTATGTCACACAGTATATGTATAAAAACATACAGTAGTATAGGACAATTTATTAGCATGTCTTTATACTGTGGTTATTTTATGTATTACATCAATGTGTGTTATGAATTCCTCATTGTAAACAAAGCTTTTGTCTGAATACTAATAAAATTTCATTTACTTTAATATAGATTTGGTAATATATGTTAGAGTTTGGTGTTAGGAGACAGGCTTTCTGACCATCTTCTCATTTACAATTTCTAATGATTTTCATTCCTTCCAGAAGATCTGAATGTCTAAATGATGCCATTTTCCTAGAGCCTATAAAATGTCTTTTAAGTTTCTTTTAGGGAAGTGTGCTAATGGTGATTTATTATAGTTTTGATTTATGAAGTTTTTTCACTATTAATCTTAAAAGTAGTTATCATTGAATATAAAACTCTAGATTTAATGCTTCACCATAAAAAGGCCATTATTGGGAGAGAGGGGGCCTTCAGGGGAGAGTCCTCATGTGTCTCTGTCATTATCTCCTGAGTCTGACATGTTGATGATCAAATACTGGTTCTGTCACTTAGTGCCTTTTGATAAATTATCCAACCTTTTTGAACTTCAGTTTATCAAGATTTATAAATAAATATTTGGGTGGGAAGAGTCAGGGGCTGTGAGCAATTCCTGCTCTTCCACAGGATCTGAGTTTTGTTACCAACATCTACATAGGATAACCTACAACCTCCTGGAATTTCAGCTCCCATGGATCCAGTGCCCTCTTCTGGTCTCCACCGATACCTGCACATTAATGTTACACATACACGCACACAGACACACAGACACACACTACTGCCACTGCTACTAGTAATAATAATGATAATAATAACAAATTTTAAAAAATGAACATTTATGATTATAAAAACTGTGGCTATTATTGCATACTTAGTACAAACTCCCAATAAATAACCACAATAGTCTTTGTTATTCTTGTGGTCATTTGTTCTCATGATTACTGAGTTGAAGTCATGGAGTAGTGATTTCTGCTACAAAGTCATATATCATTAATAACATCTGAAAAGCCTTAAACCAATTCATGCTTTTCCTCTTAATCCTCAATAAAAATTGTGAACATGAAAATTGCATTTTTGTTCTGTGAAACAACCTTGGTGCAGAATTCACATTAATGGAAATGCTACATTGGTTCTGTGTCCAAACACACTTGACAAAGAAAACTGAATTTCCATCACATGCTTCAGTTGGCAGAATGGGCAGAGCAAGGTCTTTGTATTGATCCTGTCTATTGATTTAGGAGCCTGAAGTGAAAGAAGAAAATATGATTTTCAGAACTGTAATGGAGCTTTAGCCACAATAAATAAATAAATGAATAAATAAATGAAAATTTAAAATTAAAAAGAAGACTTTTATGTCCTCTTAGACAGAACTAAAATATAACCCATCAGTTACACTTCTGGCACATGCCCAAAGTGATGGAAAGCCAGGGCACAGATACTGCATAGCCATGTTCACAGTAGCAAGTTCACAATAGTCAAAAGGTGGAGCGACCTTAGTGTTCCCTGACAGATGAATATACAAAAGGTGGTTTATGCATCCATGGAAATACCATTCAACTCTAAAAGGGATGTTTTGACCCATGCTACAAGGAGGAACCCTGAAGACGTTCTACCCATTAAATAAACCAGACACAGAAGAACAGTTATCATATGGTCACACTTACAAAAATTACCTAGACTAGATAGCCAAATTCATAGAGACAAAACTAGTCATAGGGAACTGAGAAAGAGGCAATAGGAATAAATAAATTGTTAGCAAGATTTAACTGGAGGATGGGAGGATAAAAAGGTTCTGAAGATGGATGCTAGGAATGGTTGATAAACATTGTGGATCTACTTAATGCTAAATAATTATATTCTGTGGTTATGGGAAACCTTATATATTTTTATGACAAAAAGAGAAAATTAAGGATTACATAGAAAAGAACCTACAAGCAAAGGCAAGGTGTGTAAACTAGCTAAAACTAGTTTTCAGATGCCATCTCTTCTTCTACAAATTTCTCTTTTGTTTGTTCAGGGCTTACAAGGGCTCCCTGGCAGCCCGGGAGACAGGGGGCCTGCTGGAGAACCAGTAAGTTGATTTTTGTTCTTCTAATTGTGGCTTTCTTGAAAGGTACATTTACTTTTCATGACTGTTGGTCCCCAGTGCTGTGAGTGGCCTGCTTTAGAAACAGTGTTGACCCTAGATAGCAAAGACAGACTCTACAGAATGGATGTTTTACAGTATCCACTCTGCGAGATACAAGTAAACATATATCCATATATATGTATGTGTGTCTTGTTATCACTGTGTTTTTGGCTTCATGTAGTCAAATTTGGTACTTTTCTCTGTGACTGTTAAAAGGGCCCTATTTATGCTTTTGAAAAAAGGAAACTCTGTCTTTGTGACTCTCAGGGATGCTTTGTCTAGAAGGCCTGCTGTCATAATTGTTGCATTACCACACACCCAGTCCCTGGCTCCATAATGAAGGCCATGTAGTGAAGCCAGTCTCTGTATCTGATTGGCCCAAATATGAAAATATGACAGAAATGCTCCTACATCAACAATAGAAAAACACATGCACAAAGCCATAGGTATGCTTCAGTTCTGGAGTTTCCATGGAAAGAGCATTGTGCAAAGGAAGGACTGAGAGCCGCTCCTTTCTCTCAGCTTAGTCTTTATTACCAATGACGTCATTCTTCAGGGTAGTCATGTAGATGTAAGATGCTGTAATGTGCTTCTGAGATCCATAATATAATGAAGTCTTTTCAACCACTGGGCTGATATCACCAGATGACACAAAGCTCTACAGGTGGTCTTTGTGTAATTAATTTGGATAGTAACAAGTGGAAAAAGTTACCCAAGAATAAAAGGTTCACCCTTAAACTATGACATAAGCTCACTAAACAGTAAGGGTTTACAATATGCATAATTCTTGCCTAATAAATATCTAAGATTTGGCATTAATTTCATATAACTAAAACTTCGATTTGCTCTCTGTTTTATATGCTGTCCCATCACTAATGTTTATTTGACCTGAAATACTACAGTCCTTTACTCCGCGTCCTGAACTATCCGAACACTCCATAGACTCCTCGAATCTGGGGACTATTTCTTTTACTCTTTCATCTCCTTTCCTGATGCAATGCCGAAATAGTTCATTTGCCCAATGTGTATTTATTAAACTTAATAAACAAAGACCATGCCCAAAGGTATCATTGACATAGTAAGTAGCATTGCACTAAGAAGACGGAATGAAGGCTGATGGGATTTTATTAGGTAAGTGTGTCAGTCGAGCCGTGGTCACAGTGGAGCCAAACATCTTATGATTTATGTAAGGAAAGAGTTGTTACTTAAAATTTATACAAGGAAAGATTTGTTAACAAAATGACTTCATGGCACTTTAAATGTCAATGTGAAGGTCACAGTGTCATGGAACTGGCAAATATAAAACAAGTTATGATGGATGTAATAGGTTTTGTGTCACATATTTGAACTACTAGTTCATTATAGAAATGAACAAAATAGAGAATGGCACAAAAATAAATGTATTTTATATTTTTACAATAATATAATAAGATCTATAATCTTTCTATAGCCAAAATTTAAAACTTTTTCTTCATTGTAAGGCAAGCATGTCTATTAAATAGGTCACTATTCTTTGATTCAGTGAACAAATAGTTATTAAGAATCTACTCTTGCCAGGCAGTGGTGGCACACGCCTTTAGTCCAAGCACTTAGGGAAACAGAGGCAGACAGATCTCTGTGAGTTCGAGGTTAGCCCGGTCTACAGAGTGAGTTCCAGGACAGCTAGAGATACACAGAGAAACCCTGTCTTGAAAACCATGAAAAGAAGAAAAAAATAAAAAGAATCTGCTCTTGGTGTTTAACAGTAAGCATGAAGTTTCCAGTCTAGTGATAGAAGAAGGTATTAATTAAATGATTGCATATTTAAATAGATAATTATAAATTGAGATAAATACCAGAAAGCACAGCCAGAACTCAATATCCCTGGGGAAGCAGTTCAGTGCCCTGTTCAGAGACAGTCTGTGGATTCTCAAAACTCTCATAGTAAATGGAATCGTGTCTTCTTGTCACCTGTTTCCTCATATTCACTTTCATCTCTGAGATATTTATAAGACCTAATAAAATATAAACATGTAACTAATTGCTACAGTATATTGTTTAAGGAATGTTGTGAGGAAAAAGTCTGTGCATGTTCATTATAGACATTTTTAAAGAATGTCTTCTATCTGTGCTGGATTGAATCTATAGGGCAGAACAGATAGAGAAGACTAACTATGTAGGAGTTCAGATCTAGAGAATCAATGATAAATAATCTGTCATAATCTAGAGGCTCAAGAAAGCTTCCATGAGCAGAACCATGTGATACGAAAGGAAAGTAAATAGTTATTTGAGTCAAAATGAGGAAACAGTTCCAGAAAGCAGTTACAACACAAAAAGAGAAAGGGACATGCTGACCACACACACATAGTTCTATGAGCCCATTCCAAAGGATTTATACAGTTATCCTAAGAATAAATGGATGGTACCAGGGAGAAGGAGCAATGATGAGATTATTGTCTTATAAATCTTATCAAACCACATAGTAGAAGGAGTCAAGAGCCAAGATCCAGATAAGATGCAGCCAAAAGTCTATGACAAGCAGGCAAGAAAGAAGTGGAGAGAGGGGAAAGATTCCAAAGATGTTAAAAGCAGTAGGATATACAGAGCCTGATTTGAAGTATTATTCTTGAGTGTCCGGCTTGAAGAAAGAAAGCAATGAACATTTGGGTTGGAGAACTGAAGATTACAAATTCAGTGATGAGTTTGAGATGCCTTTGAGAAATGTTATGTTGGCTATGGGATTCAGATCAGAGGAATTCACTAAAGTTATTAATTAATATGAGAGCTGAGGCTGTAGAGATGGCTCAGAGCTCATGAGCTCATGAGAACTTGCTGCTCTGGGAGAGGACCCAAGTCTGTTTCCCAGAAATCATGTGGTGGCCCTCGATCACCTGTAACTGAAACTCCAGGGGATCCTATGCCTCTTCCAACCTCCAACGGTACCAGACATGCATGTGGTTCACGTACATACATGTAGACCTGCACTCACACATACAAAGACACTATCGTTTGGAGACATACATACCATTCCATGAAGATAGTAGAAAAGACAGAAAAAAAATGTCTTTCAAGAGACATGGTTGGACCAGCAAGATGACTTGGTGATAAAGCAGCGTCAGCTGGCAGCTAAGCCTGACCACCTGAGTCTGATCCCCAGGACACATGGTGGAAGGAGAGAGAGAGAGAAAAACTAGTCCTGTATTCTACCCTCTGACGTCCATCTGTGCTTGGTGGTTAGCGCACCTCCACACCATACATACACAGTCAGTGTATAAATAGAAAATAAAAAGTAAAAAGACTAAAGAGAATTCAGCTTAGTCTCAGTTGGTGTTCTTTTTATTCTACAGAGGGGAACGTTTTATTCTGCAGAATATAAAATGTTCCAAGTAACTGAGTATGAAAGATGGGTTTTATAGACCACCTTTATAGATGGGCTGAAGAAATCAGAAACAAAGAGCTAATGAGGCCTGAGAGCTTCCAAGTCACTGTCATGGTAAAGTGAGGTGAGGCAGACAGTCACAGGAAACATGCAACACCCAGTCATTACTAAGTGCACACACACAGACCAAAAAAAATGAAGCTGGCAGAACAGTCACTGCTTATAAATCCAGTGCCTCTAAACAGTGCCCATACTCTGGGTGATGGCTTCCAAGCTGTGACAGAAATGTTGACTATGTTGAGACAAAAACCACCTGACCCACAAACCCAAAATACTAGCTAACCCTTCAAGAAAGGTTTAGTGCCCATCTTCCTTTGATTCCGTTTGGTCATTCTGGTCCTCTGTTGTTCTCTTTAGCCTTTGATTAACTCTGTGTTGGCAAATGAGTGTAGGGACAAGGTCTATTGTAAATTTAATGCAAATGACCAGGAATTTCTATTTAATTAAGAAATTAATTTTGTATAAATTAAATTTCTATAGATACCAAGAGAAAAACCAAACCTTCATTCAACAACATAATACACATTCTTTTGAATCTCACATAAAACATTTCCCAATATTGGCCACATTGTGAGCTAAAATATACATCTTAATGAATTTCAAAGAATAAACATATGATTCTGCTCACAGATCATAGCAGAATTAAGTTAAAAATTAAAAATAGAGACATGCTGAAAAATCTCAAAATTTCAGGATATTTAAAAATGTACTTCTGAATAATATAGTGTTAAAAGAGGAAATCTCATTCCAACAATATGGCTTAGCAGGTAAAAGAGGGCAAGGGGGCAAGTCTGACGACTTTAGTTCAGCCCCTGGAACCCACAGTACAAAGGGAGAACCAGCTCCTAATTGTTTGCTAGCCTCTGCAAGCGCACTGTGGTGCACACATATCTATAAACACACATAAACATCCACACACACAAATAACAGCAATAATAGCAAAATAAAACTCAGAAGAAAACCTTCAAACATCTCAACTCACTTAAAGTGAAAATGCAGCCTAAAAACTTCAAGACTAAAAGGGAAATTGTAACATAAATTAATATATATATATATATATTATTTGGGCTAGAGAGATGGCTCAGCAGTTGAGAGCACTGTCTGCTTTTCCAGAGGACTTGAGTTCAATTCCCACCACCCACATGACAGTTCACAACTGTCTGTAACTTCACTCCCAGGGACCTGAAACCCTCACACAAGCATACATGCAGGCAAAGCACCAATGTGCATAAAATAAAAAAAATTAATCATTTATTTAAAAGAATAAAATAAATGTTAGAAAGATAAATGGTTCTAAATAAATAATCTATGCTTCAAATTAGAAATAAGAAAATCAAATATAGAGTAAGAATAATAAACTAAATAATAGAAACAAGTCAAAACTAATTTTAAAAATCAATTAACCTATAAAAAGGAAGAAAATTTTCTTAATTCACAGGCAGAGAATAATAAGAAGGCACAGATACAAGATACAAGAGAGAGGCCTTCACTACTGATCACATGCAAATTAAAGGGATGAACAGCTCATATAGCCACAAACTCTGTAACTAAGATATAATTAACCAGCTACTTAAAAGAGTATTTTAATAAAACTCACTTAAAATCTGATCATTTGAACAAATCTGTGTTGGTTAACCACTTAAATAAATAACCAATAACTTTCTGAAACAGAAAGTAGTAGCCCTGGGTACTGATCTCCTTGACAACATCTAATAAACATTTAGCAAACAAATGATGGGAATTCTCTATAGCCTGAGATGCAAGCTGGAAGACTTCTTCCTGGATTCTTCCAAGAGGCCAGAATTATCTCAGGACCAACAGACATGTACATTACAGGAAAAGAAAAGCACAGACCAGTGTCACTCAGAAAGATAAATATAGAGTCCTCAGCATGAAGTTAGATCATGTTTAACACCATGTATTGTATATCATGATGAAGTAGGATTTATTTCAGATATGCAAAGGGAGTTTAACATTCAAAAATCTATGTAATCCATTACTTTCATAGTCTGAAGAAGGGGCTGGAAACATGGCTCAGAGGTTAAGAGCACTTGCTGCTCTTTCAGAGGTCCTGAGTTCAATT
>LOEQ01011667.1:0-19766 GCA_001685075.1 Bramus lutescens
AGCACTGCCTGGCCCATTAGTTCTAGCCTCTTATTGGCCAATTCTCACATCTTGGTTAACCAATTTCTAATAATCTGTGTAGCACCACAAGGTGGTGGCTTACTGGGAAGATCCTAACCAGCGACCATCTCCAAGAGGAGAGTCATGGAGTCTGCTTGACTCTATTTTCTTTCTCTCAGCATTCTGTTATGTCTACTCCGCCTATTTAAGCTGCTGTCCTATCAAAAAGTCAAGGCAGTCTCTTTATTTGACCAATGAAAGTAACACATAGACAGAAGACCCACCTACATCAATTGGTATCTAAGCAAAACAAGATTTACAAAACGGAGTTGGAGTGTAGCTCATTGGTAGAGTGCTCACCTAGATGCACAAGGCTCTGGTTCAGTCCCCAGTACTAGAAAAAAATAAAAAAAAGAATACGTAAAATGATTGCTAAAGCCAAGGGCTGGTCCATGGGGACCTACTATATTATTCTTTCATGTACGTTTGTACATTTTTTGTTATTAAAAATTGACCAAAGAAATATTGCTAGGGCTGTGAGCCCTGGATTTGATTATTTGCATTACCCTTAATTAGCTGTATAATCTTGCTCAAGTCACAATACCTCAGCTCTCTCCTCAATAACAAAGAGATAATAGCTGGTTAAAATGTGCTGTGGCGACCATGTGCCTAGGGTTACAGGAATGAAAGAAGTGGGCCTATGTCACCTGCTCTGTTACTGAGTCCGGAAGCATCAGGGTTGGGGAAGGGTGGCAGAAGAGCAAATAGAGCTTCTTCAAAAGTGTAGAATGTTAGAAGAGAAAACCACTGCCTTTGAGTCCACTATGCTGCAATAACCATTTCAGATCTTCATGTACATTTCTGTATCTTGCAGGTATTTTTCTGTGAAAACAAATAGGTATCACTTTTAGAAAATAAAACATGGAGTATAATGTATGTGTTCTTTTGCAGCCCACTGTGTTGTGTGTGTACTATTATATCCCCCTTGGTAATCATACTAAAATATGTGAAAGCAATATAGAGATAGCAACATGACCTAGTTCCATTTCATTTTCTTCCCACAGCTGTTTCGCTGACTGCAACCCTCCCTTTAATGAATATGTACCACACGCATCAAACAGTCATCTCTGGTCTGAACTCTTGCAGCTGGTCTTCCAGCGTCTCATTTTACCCTCCCCTAACTATCCTTCGCACAGAAAGCAAAGTGATCTTTCTGAAAGGGCCCTTGCCAAGTCATCCCTTTCTTCAAAGGCCTTAAATTTGAGAGCTTATGTGTTTTGTCATCAGTTGCAAAACGACAAACTGTAGGAACAGAGAACAGATCGCTGATTGTTGGGCGTTAGGGAGACTAGGAAGAGAAGTCAGTAGCAACAACTTGGGTGTTGGAATTGTTCTGTGGCTTGACTGGAGTGGTGGGGACATCTACACTTTGATAAAATTCACACATTGTTCTGAAATGTGAATTTCTGTGTGTGCATTTTAAAGCTTTCAGTTATTCTTCAACTAGCTTACAGATTCAGGTTTTGTGTCTTGTTTTTGTTTTGAGATAGGGTTTCTCTATGTAGCCGTGGTTGTCTGGGAACTCACTATGTAGACCAGGCTGGCCTTGAACTCAGAGGTCTGGCAGCCTCTGTGTGTTGAGTGCTGGGATTAAAGGCATGCGCCATCACGCCTGACTCAGATTAAATCTTTTTAGCCAGTATCTTAGGGCCCTCTGCATTTCTCCTGTCTCCAAGTCTGCCTTTGCAACCTAACCTTTATGCCTCATCCCTAAAATGCTACATCTGGAAAGCACTTGATGTTCAATGAACACATCTGTGATGAACCACGACACCTCTGTGGCTTCACTTGTCTTCACTTCTCTCTGCTAAAAATACATCCCCACCCAGCATCACCAATGAAAATCCTATTTACCTTTCAAGGCATAGTTAAAATTTCACTCTTTCCACAGTGCTCCCTTAACATTTGCTTCTATCCCATTGCCTGCTACTACCCATTCCCATACCTCATTCAGACACAGCCACTACAGGCAAATTTGTGCATTCCTTCTGCTGCAGTGTCGGTACCCAAAGCCTCACTGGTTTCTAGGCCAGGCTACGCCCATAGAATTTCAATTTGCCCTATTACTTACTGTCCCTTCTTACAATTTCAAATTTCAATTTCATTGTTAATTAAGCAAATCACTGCATTTCTGCTATGGTGTTGAATTCTGATCTAGCCCCATAAGCACATGTTTCTTGCATGTTGTTCCAAGAAAAATATAGTTTTCTGACTATCCCTATTCAATTTCCCTCTCCTGTCTGGACAACTGAGAAGCTTGTCTAGCTGGTGTGAGTACCTTGGGGTTGCGGCTGGTGGGAGGAATGTCTCATTTGAAAGTGGACCAATCCAATGGGCAAGAATGAGTTGAGGAAACAAGTGAGTCAGGCAGAGAGAGAGGTTGGTTAATCCAGAGGTGCAGAGCCAATTGGGTCAGGAAAGCAAAGAGGATGCAGAGGGAGGAGAGCCTCTAGAGCCGGCTAAGCCACAAGCTGGTTTGGCTAAGGTTTCAAGGAAGGCTCATGTGCAAAAACCAACTGCCCAAAGTAGAAAACACCAAAAGACCAAAGAAAAAGAAAATCCAGGTTGCACAAAGTGTGATGTATTAGGGACTTACAGATAAAAAAATAGTATCTTGGGCAAGATGGGGAACCCCTGCAACTTGAGACAAAAGGAACGGGGCTTATACACTAACTTAAACGAAGGTGGACTGGTATGTCCAGCATGGCTCCAGGGATTGATCTGACTGGGGTGGCAAGACAATGACTAAAAGACACACAGACAAAGAAAAGCTAGGATGGGGTGGACTGGGATCTCAGATGGAGAATTAACAATCCCTCTCACCCAGAAGCTCAGCATATGTGTTATATACAGATGAGCAGAACAGCAGGGTTATGCATACAGCTGAATCAAGAAGGCAGGGCTTATGGATACAGATGAGTCAAAGAGGCAGGTTTGGCTAATCTCAGTAAGAGCAGTTCTTGATGGTCTTTGGGCCATAAACATCTGGAGGGAGGAAGCTATGGTGGACATTCTCTGCACATGCTATCAGCAGCTGCACATAGACCAGAGGGAGGCTTTGCCATGCCTCTGAGCCTCACCCAGGCAAAGATTAGGCATTTCCATGGGGCTGAGGCTTTGAGGGTCTTGACATGGCCATGGCTGTGTCAATAGCACACATTCACTAAGGATTTCACTTGATCTCTACAGTGATCCCAAATGAAAAGTATGCTGACATTTCTCAGAAACTATAAGCATAGCAGGCATCCATTATGAAACAGTTCGTTGGAGGGCAGGACATACTCTATTTTAATTTTTTATTATATTGGGATTTCGATTCATCCCAGGGTCATCTTTTGAGTAATATGGCAGGCACAACCAAGATGGCTGTAATAAGTTCAATCCAGATCAGGGCCCCTACACACAATTATTAAAGAGACCCATTGTTTGTTCTTTTCTACATGGTACATGAATGGGCCCACTCCATTTAAAGATCCAAAGGTGAGTATAAAATGTCCAATGCCTTCTGTGCTATAAAGTCCAGATCATGACAATTGCCATCTGTGAGATGCAGTGTGGTAGAACAGGAAGAATTGGAATCTTGGGGTCAAAAAGATTGAAGTGGAAACTGTACGACCTTGGACAAGTCTTTCTTGGCTTCAGTGTCTTTATCTAAAAACAGAGATAGAGAACATCTACCTTATAAGAACACCATGATAATCAAATGGAAGTCTATAAATGATCCAACATGGAACTTGGTATCCAGCAGAGACTCGGCACATGACAGCCCTTTTTCTTCAAAGGTGCCCATCATAATTTACCTTATATTTCTAGTTCATTCTATGAAGCATATGCCTCTATTCATACAAACCTTAAAGCTATTGTGAAAATAGCTGTGTATGAATCAATTTCCATACATCCTTACTTTTAAGTAGTATGCTCTTCTAATTATGTGTCATGTGAGATATTATAAAATCCAAATATTCCAAACTAGTTAATAAAAAGGAGAAATCTCCAATAGTCTCCCTATTCTCTAAACTAAGAATTGATGAAAAGAGTTTGTAATAATTAATTTCACCCACATTTTTGCCATTGTTTACAAAACGGAACCAATGGTCAAGTGTGATTCTCAGGATGCAAAACAAGGGAGTGTGGAAAAAGGAATAAAGGAGAATGAGAAAGAAGGAAAAGTTTCATAAGAATAACATGTACAAATTTCTTTGACTTACTGGTAAAAAAAAACCCCAGCAGGATGGCAAAGTCAACTCAAATCATGATGCTAAGTTAGAATCCAAGCTGGTTAATGTGTTAAGAACCAAAGCATGCCACCTTTCAGGAGTACTTAGCATATAGCTTATTATACAGAATTAGTTTCCTAAAGACACATTTAAAGTGATCATTTTGGAGCCAAGGCTGTCGTGCTAGTTCAATTGTCACACTGTCACCGCTGCTTGTTGCTCTCAATATTGTGATCCAGGAATTGTAAGGGAGTTTATTTTTTGATGTTCATTATATTTTTATGTTTACAAAACTGAGACAACAATGCAAAGAGTTACAGTATTGGGCTAGGGAAGTGGCTCAACAGATAAAAGCATTTCCTGTACAAGCCTGATGACCCGAGTTTTAGATCTGGAACCCATGGCACCATGGCGAAAGAAAAGAACTGAGTCCCAAAAGTTGTCCCCTGACCTCCACAGGTGCATTGTGGTGTATGTGCATACACATACATAATGCACAAAGAAAGAGATTCCAGGCAGACTCTCTGCTCCCATGCCTTCATAGCCTTCCCTGTTCTCATGATGCCATAATCTCAGCACTTGTGTGACAGTGGAAGAATGATTGGAGTTTAAGACTAGCCTGGGCTACACAGTGAGGTAGACACCAACATAGGACACAGAGCAAGAACTCATCTCAACAAACAAACAAGATACAAACAAATAAAATGCCTAAGTGAGACAAAGATTGGAAACCAGAAAGGGACTTACAAGCCACCCCTCACACTACAGCTGCCTATGAACACACACTCAGTTTTTCAGCTCAGGTTCTTTAGGACTTCTCTTTGTAGATGGAATTGAGTGTTGTCTTCTGATAAGACATGCTGTAGCAAAGAATGTCTGGCATGAACTTAGCTATATCTTAGAAAGGAATCCTGAAACTACTAAGATAATTTCACAAACGCTTAGGACATAGAGACTTAGGTCTTGATTGAACCCTGGCTTTGATACTGGCTTCAACCGTGAGTGTATCATTTAGCCTTGTTATGCCTTGAACTCTACTTGTAAAGTAGGCTTGGTGTAGTAGCAAATACCTTACCATATTGAGATAGTTGTAAGGACTGAAAATATAAATATAAATAGAATATATATATAAATCTTCATGGGCCTAGTGTCATGGTACACACCTTTAACCCAAGTACTTACTAGAGAGGCAGAAGCAGGTGAATCTCTGTGAGTTCAAGGCCAACCTGATCTACATAGTGAATTTGAGGCCATCAAATTTCCAGGGATACAAAGTGAGACCTTATCTCTAATTAAAGCATTTGGTACTATACTATACATGCTGTGTTCATAAACAAAAGCCATTATTTCAATTTTTCACTGTACATCACCGTTCTGTGTCCATAGTACTTAAAATACTTGTGAAACAAGTGAAAATGATGACGACAATTTATTTCCTACACCTTCCTCTATGCTGACTTGCCCATACCTAGCCTATCAAAATTATCAGTAGTATGAGAACAGCTATTGAGAACAGGTTGAGTACTAGGAAGAAATTCTTGCTTTAGTAGTTCCTTTATCCAAACCTCGTGGCTCAGTCTTCCTTCCCCAGAAACCCTTGCTAGCCTAGTCTGCGTCTCCTCTTTCAGTCAGCAAGACTTGCCCATATTCTACACCCTGTGTTTCTTTGAGATTTCAGAGGATATGTTTTGGCCTGCTAGTGCAGGTCTGTTAACTCTGGCTACTAGGGAGGCTGCGACAGGAGGAACGCACATTCAAGGTCTGCCTAGGCTACACAGTGAGCTCAAGACCAGGCTTGGCAACTTACCAAGACCCTATTTCAGGAGAGAAAGTAAAAAAGGAATTGGTATACAGCTTAGTGGTGTGGCACGTGCCTAGCAGGTGCAAAGCACTGAGTGCAAGCCCCAGGACTGAAAAAAAAACAACCCAACAAAAAACCAAACTTCCTCTGTTGAAAGAGAGGATTTACAGGTGTTTGCAAATGGAAGCAGGTACTTCCCCTGCCCACCCTCTCATACGCCACACTTGCTGTGTGTGTTTCTGGAAGATGGCTGTGGAAGGCTACCACAGAGGAGCATCTAAGGGTTCATTTGCATAATGTAGCCATCACAACCCTTCCCCCTTCTCCGGGTCAGGGCAGCAGGTTTTTCAGGTTAGAAGTTACTCCACACCCCGTCCCTAAACTCTCTTCATTCCTAGGATATGAAGTCACCATAGCTGGAAGGACACATAGGGAAAATGCTTGCTGGATTAGACATTGAGGCACTCAGTTTCTACCCTATGTCTCTCTGTTCCCATAGTTTCTCCCCTTAAGTAGCTGACTCATGCTTTTATGCACCAAATTATTGTTCTAAACACCGTTCCTGCTTTTAACCAAGGGCACAGCAATCACTAGGCAGAAATTCTTGCTTGGCATCTGAAAAGGCAGTGTCCCTTTTGAATGTGATAATAATGTCCTTCACATTCTCCCTGAGTAGTTGTCAGAAGTCCATGTCAGTCTCACATGACAACCCAGGATTCTGTCATCATAAAATGGTATGAAGGAGTGAAGGCTGTAAAAGGAAATCTGCTGTCTCAGAATCATTACGTTCTTCTCCCCAATTATATCGCCAATCATTTTAGCTCCCCAAGGCAGTTGAAGTTGGTAGAACCACAGCAGACATGTGAGGAAATAGGATAATTCTGGTTAACAGCTCGCTACCTAGAAGAGGGAGCGTTCGCAACTAGATGGTGGCAGAAGACCACGTGTCAGATTCTTTACAAGTTCTTCAAACATGGTAGCCACAACTCATGTAGTTTTTCATTTTTATTCATCTTTAATGTTTTGAGAAGTAAATTATCAATCTAACCCATCCCTCATTCCCTCCATTCCAATTTTCCCCCTACACCCCCTCACCACTATTCCTTTCCAAACCCGTGTACCTTCTCTTTTCCCCCTAGACCCTACTGAATCCACTTAGTCTTTCCAGTGTGTGCTGGGTGGAGGCGCATCTCCTGGAGCACTAGAAGCCTCTCGGGGGCTGCATCCATGAAGAAAGCACTCTCCCTCTCCAAGCAGCCACCAACTGCCAACAGCTCCTCAGCTAGTGTGTACTTTTGAGAGGTCATCTCACTTTTCTGGTCTGTGGGGAAGACTGATTGGTCGGATAAGCCTGGGATAATTGGTTTGCTGGCAGGCAGTGGCCAGGACAATGCCAGTTGTTCGGTTACCTTCTATGCATCCAGCTGACAAGCCCACCAAAGGATCCAGCTGGGATGAGACATGAGCATGATGATACATGTCTATTTGGCCATTGGGGTTTGTTAATGACAAGAAGATTGAAAAAAAAAACCCTACATTCCCCATTAGCAAGTAAAATCCCGCAAGGAGAAAGCAGTGTTGATAATCTCATGTGATCAGCTTCTCTTTTCCACCTTTACTTTGCTGAGGAGTCACCCAGCCCAATTCAAAACAGCAGGAAGGTGCTGCCTTAGCCATTATGACTTTATCCCCCTAAATGAAAATCAATGAAGCACTCAGGACAGTAGCAGACACAAAGAAATCTTCATTTCTTTCACAGGTCATAAACACTTTCAGTTACAGTTCAGCTTCTCTGATGTTTCCATCAAGTAACAAAATGCAGGAGACAGAAAAGCTGGATTGGAGGGAATCCCTAATAATGGGGCACCAGGTGAGAAATTTCATTCAAACATTTCCCTCAATGGAGCTGGAAGCCTACGTAGTTCCTTAAGAGTCATCCTGGGGGGGCAGGGATGTCTCAGTTGGTAGAGTACTTATCTGACCCTGGGTCCAGTGCTCAGCACCACCTAAGTGGTGCTTGCCTAGGCCTGGGTGCAGCCCTCAGCACCATATAAGCCAGGTGCACTGCCATGCATCTGCAATCCCAGCACTCGGAAGGCAAAGGCAAAAAGATCAGGAGTTCAAACTACATAGTTCTTAGCTGCGGAATGAATTTGAGCTCAGCCTTGAAAAAAATATGCCATTCAGATTTATTCCCTGAAAGAATACTATTCTGCATACCCTTCTATAAAGGGGTGTCTAGGAAGGCTTCTAAAAAGAGAAGTCTTTGCTGAATGACCACTAGTAAAATCCTAATGGAGTGTTAGCTTATCTGGGGATTATTTCTTCCATAATGGGGCCTTCTTCTTAGCCATAGTCTCTCATTGGAATCAAAATATCCCAGCCACTCTCACAGGTAAAGGTACCACGAGGCTCAGACTGTTTTCTGGGAGGTGCTCATTCCTAGTAAGCTGTCATATCCTCTGGTCAGTCCAGATGAGTTCTGGTTGAGTTCAGATCAGCCCAGGGAGACGCAACAACGATAACTCAAACAGATGAGCAAAGCTGGAAAAGTGGAGCCCGAGTAAGGTACCCGGAAGTTATTCCAACTGACTTGGGTAGGAGGAGGATGAACTAAATAAACAGTGATTAGTGCTGGTAACCAAACATAGCAGTCAATCATAAAAAAGGAAAACTTATTTGGATGTCAGTCTTTCTTTTGACAGGATTACTAAAAGAGTCAAGAAAATGATCCTGGAAGAACACACACATAGGAGTCTCCTTCAATTTCATAGTTGCTCTTGTCAATCCTGAACCCACCCTATAATGTTCAGAAGAAAAAAATCAGACAATACTCTGTCTTGTTTCAGCCTCACCAGATGGCTCTGAGTTCTCAGCCCTCTCCTGGTGGTGCCTGCGGCAGCAGATACAGTGAAGGTAGTCTACTACATTATGGGTGAAGAGTGAGCGCAAAGGGTGCAAGTACTGGAAGAAAAGGAGCATGAATCCAATGGAAATCACATAAGCAATGATAAGCTGCACCGCAATCAAGGAATGGCAGTAATTCAGTAACACTTTGGCTCCAAGGAACTTAAAAATCAAGACCATGATCACATTTTCTACCAACCTCACACTATAGTGCAGTCCCATATGTCCCCAGTTCTGACCTTTGTCAACAAGGTCTCTGTCTGCCAACTTCAACTGCATGGCTGACCAGCAAGAGAAGTTGATGCCAGCGTAGAGTATGGTGACAGAAATCAGTACCACCAGAGTGCCAACCCGACTGAAATTTTTCTCAATATTGTTTGGCATTTGGGCACCACTCCTCCAAAACTTAACCCAGGGCTCAAAGAGGAGGATCAGGAAGTTGAGCACTAAGAAGGGCACAGCCTTCAACTTCAATGTGGCTGAGAAGAGCACCAGAATCACAAGGCGGGAAGTGATCTCCAATGTCCTCCAGATGGTGATACAGAGTACTTCCAGTGGCCCAAGTCGAATCTTGTAGTCATCATACTTGATCTGGATAGCCAACATATTGCAGAGGGTGGCGCCGTAGGTGACAGATATCAGGGAGAAAACCATTAGCACAGCTGCAAAGTAAGGAATGAGACAAACGATCAGTTGATGTTTGTGGTGAAGCCTGTATTCAGAACCAAAGGTCCAGAGATGATGGTCAGGGCTTGAATACTTCAATTAAAAGTAGACTTACTTAAGGGTTATATATACTTATATGTACATATATATATGTGTGTGTATATATGCAGACTTACAATCACTATGTACACCAACAGCATGCACCTGGATACACACTTTTTACAAAAACATATAAATGGTTGGCAGATATAGAAGAATATGCTCAACATCACGGATCATTAGAAAAATGAAAATGAAATTCACAGTGAGGGCTGGTAGTACATCTCAGTGGTAGTATCCTTGTCTAGCATGAAAAGAATGACCACAATAAGGTATTGCCTGCTAGGATGGCTGTTGATTAAAAAAAAACCTAACAAAGATATGGAGAAAATGGAACTTTGATACATATTTGGAATATAAGTTGATACTGTAGAAAACAGCATGAAAGCAACTAAAAACATGAAAAACAGAACTACCATATGATCCCGTAATTCCACCACTGGTTATATACACAAAGAAAGTCGGTATCTCAAAGATATATTTGCCCTGCTATGTTATTCACTGCAGCAAGACACAAACCAGCTAGTATATGGGGGCAATCTAAATGTCTATTGACGAGTGCAGAGGTAAAGAAAATGGTACACATATGCAGTGGGTGTCACTCAACAATGATACGAAGGAAATTGCATCACTGCAATAAATGGATGAATATCAAGGACATTATGCTAAGTGAAATGAGACTCAGAAATAAAAATAATGTATTACACCATTTATAAGTGGAATCTCATAAATAAATTGGATTCAAAGAAACAGAGTAGGGAAATGGTACCAGGGGCTAGGGGTTGGCGAAAACATGAGGGTTTTTTGCCAAAGGGAACAAACCTTCTGTCACAAAATGATTAAGTTTGGGAGCTCTGACGTACATGTTGGCATTCTACTTCACACTTGTAATTTTTCTGAAAGTGTTCACACACACAAATAGTGATTCCATGAAGTGATAAACATATGTCAAAACTTCACAATGTAGACCTGAAACATATACGTTTCTAACCCCACAAAAACAGGAGATCCAGGAAAGCTGGAGCCGAGAAGATACATGTCCAGCTGTGAGAAAACTGAAACCTCCCATGAAAATCCAAAAGGAAGCACAGGTTTACTTCTAAAAATCTTCCTGAGCATTGAGTATAGTGTTAAAATCCCAAAGACCCCAAATGGAGAATTGGAAAGTGGTTTCCCTTGTCTTTCTAAACCACTCTTGCTCCTATTTGAAAGATACGATGCTCTTGGATAAGCTGATCATAATGGACATCTAGCCAGGTAGGCAATGTTTTCCCTGAAATTCAAACTCTGTGATTGATAGTTGTGCTATCAAAGGATGAAAACCCAATGTTTGCAATAAGTGCCAAAACATTTCCATACGTCTCTCTACAAATAGACTAACTGTAAGAGATTGAACACTGCTATAGTCATAACATGGGCTCCAAACAAGACAGCAAGTCTAGTCATTCCCATAGCCTACTTACAGAACCTCAGGGAGGATTTACTTAACTTCTGTGTCTATCACTTTATCTTGTGTAAAATGAGGATAATAATCACCTCATAGATAAAGTTGCTGTGAAGATGAAATAATTACCTGCCAAAGATGTAGAGAAATGTCTAGAAGCTAGTAAATTCTATTTTTTCTACCTCCTCCTCCACTCCCCCTCCTCCCTCTTCCCAAAGGCCTAAATGGAGAATTGCAATGTGGTTGTTCTTAGTTTTCTAAGCTACCCATGTTTCTATTCTCACCATTCAACATAGAATTGATTATTCATAAAAAAACCCCATACCTAACTAATTTAACTCAATCTAAAATCAGGGTATTTTTTCTTTTGTGGTTATTGCTTATTAAGATTGAGAAAATGGAGGCTGGAGAGATGGATCAGCAGTTATGAGCACTTACTGCCTTGAAGAGAATGTGACTTTTCTTCCTAACAACCTCATTGGGCAGCTCACAATGACCTGTAATTCACCCCAGGGGCAGCTCACAGTGACCTATAACTTACCCCAGGGGCAGCTCACAATGACCTGTAACTCACCCCAGGGGCATCTGATGCCTCTGCCTCCGCCCTCCAAAGGTACCTGAACTCATGTGCACATACCACACATAGACTCATACATAAATACATACTCATAATTTAAAAATTAATAAAAATAAATCTCAACAGCTAGATAGGTGACTCGGTGGTTAAGAGCACTTGCTGCTCTTCCAGAGGACCCAGGTTCAGTTCCTAGCACCCATATGGTGGCTTTTAACTACAGTTCCAGGGAATCTAATGCCCTTTTCTAGTCTGCACGGGCATCAGCCATACAAGTGATACAAATACATATGTGCAGGCAAACTCATATATATATTTTTTAAAAAATGTAAAAGATATGGCAATTGACAAATTGATCTTGGAAATGAATCTATTTAGAAGACTGGTATAAAAATATGGCAAGAAAGGCAAACTATAAACAATGAATATTTTAATATGTAAAATTGAGTATTTCACATATGAACTATATGACATATATATGTATATATATATACATATACATATTTTTGTTCCCTGCAGTGCTGGAGATTAATCTAAGACCTTCAACATGCTAGCAGGCACTGTCCAGGCACTCTCTCACTGAGCTATACCCACAGCCCAGTATGTGTACATAGTAAAGAGGAGTCTAGAAGGACACATACTGAATGGTTAACAAAGATGACTTTGGGTGAGTGACGTTCTATTTTCTCTCTATTCTACATGGCCTGAAATGTTACCAAACATCTGACAGCCCTTAGTCAGGCAGTGGTGGTGCATGCCTTTAATTTCTGCACTTGAAAGGAGAGGCAGGTGGATCTCTGTGAGTTCACAGCCAGCCTGGTCTACAGAGTGAGTTCCAGGTCAGGCAGGACTACACAGAGAAACCCTGTCTCAAAAGACCATAAATAAATAATAAAAACAAAAATAGTAGTATATTAAGATGTAAACTTTTTACAGAAAATTTAGAAAGTCACAGCTCTGCGGATTTCTCAGTCCCTTTTGGGGTAGACTTTTTCTGTGTGGACACAATTACCTGTAGGTCAATCAGTCTGCACATTCAACACTTTTGTAATGTATACATATTTTAATTAGATGATTGCCTAGCTCCCAAAATTCTCAGGAAGAAAAGCAGCATCATTTCCAGACAATGCTTCCCTCAAACTACTGTCACATAGTACACTTGTAAAAAAAGTCCCAAAGAAACAGAACTTCATAATCAATCGTTAATGGAGAAAAGGAGATAGACTTGCCCCCTTGCATTTATTTGAGAGAGAGGAATTTGTCAAATAGGATCAGTACTTACTAATAAAGAAATGACCCAAGCTGTACCCACATCTGAAGCAGCATCTGCCCAACCAGATGAAGCAAAATAGGGCTGGTAAAATTCAATAACAACATTTGATGTCAGCACTAACAATACTGACTCATTTCATCCTCTGCCAGAGGTCTTACTCATCTAGGGACCCATCCTTTTACCAGTAGGAACTTACGGCAGTGACTGCTATGTAAGTTCCTTCAGAGATCACAGAGAAAGAAGGGCAGATCTTGGACCAGGCCTGATTGACCTGTATCCATCCCACACCCCTATCCTGTCTCTCCACTACCATGGGAGAAAATGATTAAATCTGTGGTTCTTTAGTGAAACTATCTGGGATCAATGAGGGTCCATTTTACAAATGCAGATTCCTGGCCTTCCCACACTCTAATTGATTCAGGTCTGAGGAAGGAAGGGAATTTTCAAAAGAACTTTCCAAGCCAGGCATGCTGGTTCTTGTCTATACTATAGTCTTAGCACGTGGGAAGCTCAGCAGGAGGATTGTCATGAGTTAGAGGTCAACCTGGGCTAGCTAGATGGTGAGTTCCCAGACCAGCCTGGAATATAAAGTGAGACCCATTCACCAAAAACAAAACAAAACAAAGAAAAGAAAAAATATAGAGAAATATTTAAGGACTTTTTCTCTAAAGGTGACCATCTCTAAACAGATTAAGCAACTAGCAACACAATGTACACATTCCAGACAAGGGAAAATTTCCTTTGATTCTGACGGCTGCTGTGGCCAAAGGGTGTGTTTGTGAAATTTTGAGTATAAACATAGCTTGTCCCAGTTTAAGAATCCTGGCAGGTCTGAGATGTCTGACTCCCTAAGTTCAAGAGCTGTCCAATAGAATTTCCGTGATGATAAAAGCATTCTAAACCTATGCCATCTCAGAACGCTGCATTATTAACCAGACACAGGCACTGGGCATTTGCAATGTGGCTATCGCTACTGAGGAAATGCACTTTCAATGGGTTTTGGGTTGTTTTTTCTTTAAATTGCACACAAGGCTAGTAACCAGTCTATCGGACAGTTCAGGCCTAAACTTCCAAGACTCTTGGTTTAAACAGAGCCCTCCCTTCTCTTGACCCCACTCACCTCTACCCAGGGGGACCTCTGAAGAGATCAGAGTCACATAAAGCTGATAGGTCAGCTGGGGCACTGAGCCCAGGAATGCTTGAATCTGTGACATACGTTTGTAGGCATTACGGTGCATAGCCAGGGTCCGGATGGAGTGGCCCACCTCCCATTCTATCAGCACCTCCTGGCCATCTATTAGCATCTTCTTTCTGGTGAGGCTGACATAGGGCTCCTCTTGCCCCTCTTTCTTCCACAGTGTAAGGTACTTAATCATGGCCTCCAAACATCTGCGGGAGTAAAGCATCATGGGAACTTAGCTAAAATTGTCCCAAGAAAGGAAGGTGTCATAAAAGGGAAACATCTGGGGAAGGTTCTATTACTTTTCTTGGCATTTCTTTTCTTCTGTCCATTGTACATGAATCAAAGGGTTGGCCATACCTTGTCCAAGCCACTTGAGTTTAACTAAGTTTTTTTTTTCCCTCTCTGGTCACCTACTGGCCTAAGAACACCATTTCAGAAATACTTCCTTGTAGTCAAGGAATTGTTTTATCTCCTCAAAAATATGCCTGTGTTTCTTTTAAAAAAAAAGTCTCAAATACAAAAGTATTAAGAAATAGTATGTTCTGAGATAAAGATGAAGACTTCAAAAGGCCCTGGTTTTCACAAGACCTAAATTCAAACACTCTTTAATAAATGTATTCAGCTTCGTAATTGAGATTCTTAAGATCTGCTTTTATAAGAAAACATTTCTTTTTTTATGTGCCTCTTGCTGGAGACAGATCCCTTTTAAACCTGGTTATTTCTTTATGAAGAAAATAGCCTTACCACAGCACATTACCCTTGAAGTCTTGATGACAGTCTATTTCCTGCTGTGACCCTCCCACACATGCCCTATCAAAATCACAAGCCCTGGCAGCTCTGAGGGGGTAAACAGAAGCGAAAAGCAGCTAGTACACGCTGTCTTGTTACACCTGAGTTATCGCTTCCCCCAACTTACCCCGAAAAGAATGGACACTTGACTATTTTTGACAAGAATATTTGTAGTGGAAATTAAGACATCTTCTCCAATAGACTGAGGGCAGAGGCTCTATTTCTCTTGCTGCCCGCTCTTATCACAGAGTGGGAATTTGATAAACATTTGCTGAGCAAATGAAAGCATAAGAATGGGAAAGAGAAGGCAAGTGAGAAGTGGCAGAAGGGGAGGATAACTGGGAGTGATTTACCAGGAAAACAGATTAAAGACTTCGGGTGTTAATAGGATGGTTTAGACTATAAAGTACTGGCTGCCATTTTCCACAGGGTCCCCTGGAATTTTTTTTAAGGTGTACTACTCCAAAATGTACAGGAGAAATTTCGACTTTTAAGCACATCACATGTGCATGCACATGTCTGCGTGTGTGTGTGTGGAGAGAGAGACACACACGCACACACACACACAGAGAGAGAGCCACATGTGCCACAATCTGTGTATGTAGCGATCAGAAGACAACCTTGGGGGTTGGTCCTTGCCATCCCCCTTGTTTGAGGTAGTTTTCTTTGTGTGCACCAGGCTTGCTGCCTGCTAGCTTTGGGGATTTTCTCGTCTTTGCCTCCCATCTCACTGTTGAAGTATTGGCACTCCAGGTTCAGCTGTACAAAGGTTCTGGGAACCTGAACTCAAATCCTCCTGCTTACACAGTAAGTGCTTTATCCACTGAGCCATCTTCCCAGCCTTGAAATTTCCATCTTTGATAGACAAACTGTAAGAACTGGACGAGAAAAGGAAGGAAAGAAAGAAGTTGTAACTCTCACTAGTTAGGGGGAAATATCTAACTATTTTCAAGCCCACCCATAGTATTGCTTAACAAAATATTGGGGCAGTGGCATGAGGTATTCTGTTTATGCTTCTATTCTTGTAGCTATTTTTCTAGTTTAAGAAAGGGCTCTTACCTTACTCCCGAGCTACAGTAAACCAGAGTACATGTTCATTTCCAGAAGCATGCTTGCATTTCATGTAAGAGAGCCATGCCATAGAAACAGCTTCCTTTGCCTGATAGCAGTAATCAAACTCTTACTTGATGAAAAAAGGAATGGGCCTTGAAAACAAGCATACAAATAGTACCACTTCTGGGTTGACAATTATTTTTCTGAAGAAGTACAGGGAATGAATGCCTGCTGAGGGAGGGAGGATCAGTCTTGAACAGAAACAGGACCACATTATAGGTTACCTTGTGGTCAATCCCAGTTGATCAGCCTTAAACAGATACACATATGAACAACACTAAATGAACTTAACAAGTTTTATATATATATTTGTATGTATTTATAAATACATAATTGATATACCAATAGTAACTAAGGAAGAGTCGTAAATTTGAAAGGGAGTGGGGAACACAGAAAAAGTTGGAGGGGAAAGAAGTGGAAATGATATTAATACAGTATGTATATAGGAAATTCTCAAAATATATAAAAATTTTAAATTAAAAAAGAATTATTCTTCCTGATGTGGGCTTAGAGTAACTGAGGTTATAAATGCATCTCAATCCATGTGCACTACAAGCTCAATGACAAATCTGAAAAATAGTGAACAACACTCCATGCAGAGCAAAGTCAAAAACAGCTTAGAAAACCACAAACAAACAAAAAAGGACGTAAAAACCAAGGACTGGGTACTTGCTAAATTTGCATCCTCTTCAACTGCTAATTCAGTATATTGCATTTTGAAAAGGAACAAAAATAATGGTTGTTTTGAGTCTCTAGTGACATCTTGAAACATCATGGTTCCAAGTTAAAGATAAAGTCTTCCTTTTACAGCCAACTTGAAACACTTAGATAGGAAAAGTATCTTTAGATCACCTAACCCAAAAGCTACATAGGTCCAGCTGAGACACATCTGGATAGCACGCAATCAGTATGGCCCATACTGCATTTTCTGAAGTTAGTAAGTTTCCAAATTTAAAATCATGGAATCTCACATAAAACCCTGTTCTTGGGAACTAACTTCTCCTCAAAAGTTATATCTGGAAATACTGAGTCTGAATTCCAACCTAGAAACAATGGGTTATAATTTTAAAGTGACTGCCTCCCAGACAAGCACATCCCAGATTCCAATTTGCCATGGTATTCCATTTCTTTACCACTGAGATGTTGTTTTCATTCATCAACATATGTGAGACTATTTTCTAATGCTTGGCCCACTTGGTTTGTTTATATAGCATATGCCTAGCCCCTGTGAGCACTAGGATTTGGAACACAAGGTCTAGTCCAACGCATTTATTTTACAGCTGAGGGAACTGAGTCCTAAGACATCTTTAAGAGATGTCACTGAGATCATTGGACTGCTGAGTAACAGAAGGAGGACTAGATTCTTGAGCTCCTAAACCAGGCCACTGCTTTGTGAAGATATCCCACATTTTCTGGGATGGAACCTTACAATATTGATTGACATTTCCCAGATTTAAGAAAATACAGTTGACAAACAGAATTATAGAGCTGTATAGATAGGCAAAAAATTTTATCAAAGGGTTCCATTCTTGATAAGTTTCACAGGTTGTTTTGAGATCTCTAGTGATGTGCTATCTTCCTATTGTGGTTACAACATCAACATTGTAACCCATATTCTTCAGCTGACTGCAGATGTTTGCCTCTCTTACAGTCATGACAAACTTGGTCCATTCCTCCCTACTGACTTCATAAGTTATGCAATGCTTCTCTCCCATGAAACTCCATAGCATCCAGGTGAGTCTGTGGGCACCGATGCCCGTCTCCCTACAATTAAGCACATTCTCACGCTGCTTACAGCAGTCTGAATGTGAACACCTGATATACCAATGCCCTTTGCATCTAATTCCAGACAGAGGTGGGCATTCTTCCTTTGGCCCTTCCAATCGGTGTGCATTTATTGCAGCAACACAATGTGAGATAAGCAAGAGAGACTGATCTACCAACAGAGAAAAGTCAACTTCCTTGGGTTATAGTACCAGCTTGCTACCACCTACTACATAAAGTACTTTCCAGATGTCACATAACTCCAGAAGTTTTGAAAATGGCAAAAAAGAGGCCAGCTCACGAAGTTCAACTTGTGAAAACTGAATGTGGGACAGAGTGGAAGTAGGAATGAATGATTATCCATTCATAAAGCATCTAAAGGGCAGAATTCAAATTATAGACTCTGGAGGCTGGGAGTATAGCTCAGTGGAACAGCACTTAGTATGCCCACCACCCTGGCTTTCATTCCTAGCAAAGTGAAAAATCCCACTGTAGCTATAGCCCAAGAGCACAGCATGGCCACATTCATTGGTCCCACACCGGTTTCCACAACACAAACTCAGTAAGAATTGTCTAATCAAGTCATATTAGTGATATTGCTCATGGTTTTTGAACACATAAAATGCCACAAGGTCACCATGGCGGTTTCCAAGATGATTTCAGATAAAGTCTTGGGACAGTAGACAGGGAAGTCGAGTGAGAAGAAACGGAAAAAATTAGATTAAAAACACAAACGGAAAAATTAGATTAGAAACACAGCATCAGTCCTGCAAAGATTAGCTTCCTCCTCCTCCTCCATACAAAGAGATTTAAAAATGCTCACCTGATAACAGGTCCCAAGAGGATTAGATGCATAAATAATGATAGTGGTCTATCTTTGGCCAGGTCTCTGTGGACAAAAATGAGGGTCAACTGAACCATAATGGATGAAAACATAAAGAAGGAAAAGGTGTATGTCATCCAGAAGGTTTCGTTATTCTTTCGATAAACCCTAACCATATACAAGGCAGACGCAGCCTCCCCACAGTACAAAAAGGTGGAGAAGAGGATACTAAATGGAAAGGTAAAGCGTGGGTTAGGTCCACGGATGACATCTTCTCCCAGAGATGAAACCGGAACCACATTTGGCTCCTCCGGAATCTCATAAACTCTGTCCATTGTGGAGGATCTCGTTGGGTCTGGAGTTCAGAGCTCTTCCCCATCCAACCCCAATAGAGCAGAGCCCCCGTGGCCACTGCTGTCCAAGAATCAGTCAGGTGGACAGTGGCAAGTCAAGTTCCTGAACGAAGCCCAACAAGTCAGAACAGGAGCCACCTCTCTTCTAAGCTTGAGAGTCTAAAATCGTGAATCCAGAATTATCTCTTTGAACTTCACTCTAATGCGATCATCAACATAGATGCTGAGAAGCTAGGACAAGCCCTCCAGCACTGAGGTTGGTATCCAATTCCAGGAGTGTGGAAAGTCAAGGAACAGCTGTTTCCACCGAGGCTCCTTTCACAGTACCCCAGGCAGGGGAGTTGCCACTCTGGGGTGGCGCATCACACAGCCAGTAGCTTCTCTTGGGGAATTCTCATCAGTGTGTCCTCTCAAATCAGCAGAGAACTGAACCAAGGCAGAAGGGGGGCACCTCCTGGAGGATTCAGTTCAGCAACTAGGTATCCATCCAACCTGCTGCAAGGTTGTGCCTATTAGCGCGTCTGTCTGCTGGAGTTTGCGCAGCAGAGAGCTCTCAGGACCTGCAGAGAGGCAAGGGTTCTCAGGAAGGTTCTCCAAGCCCCGCCCCCAAGACCGCCTGGCTGGGGGCCAGAGTAATGCCAGCACTGTCCCTAAGCGAGGTCTCTCCAGAAAGAAGCTGAGCGCACAGTACTGAACAGAA
>LOEQ01011668.1:39968-52802 GCA_001685075.1 Bramus lutescens
AATGCCTATTTAACTGAAATATATCTCTATATATCTAGAAAATCTAATTAACATGACTACAAGCTTGATTATTATTGACAATTATCCATTAATAATCTTTATTTCCTAATTATCCATTACATTCTTAAATGAACTATACAATTACAATACCTTAATCAAGATCAGAAATACATACATATATATATATATAACAAAATTGACCTTAAAATCCAAACCAATGCAAATTATTCATATCTGTATCGTATCCCCCTTTAAATGTAAAAAACATTTGTAGATATTTTTCCCAATTGATGGCCTTGGTTTTGTTTTTGGTGTTTTTTATTTTTGGATTGTTTTAGACTGCTTCTCACTGTAGATGATAACCCTGGATAGCCTGGAGTTTTCTATATAGATTAGACTGGTCAGGAACTCATAGAGATCCACCTGCTTCTTCCTCCTAAGTGCTGATATTAAAGGTATTAGCCATAGCATGACAACTTGCTTATTATTTTCCAAACAATATGTTTCAGGCAACAATATATTTTAATTTTCATAAATTTCTTAGTTCATTCTTTAGGTTCTATTTTTTGAAATTCCTAATAACATTTCATCCAATGACCATTGATGGAGTTTTTCTCATTATATTTTCTTGTTAATGTTGTTTATAGGCTGAAGAAATGATTCATAGTTTATAAGCAGTTGCGCCTCTTTTAGAGAAACTGCGCTCACATTTCCCGTAATTGTACAGTGGTTCACAACTTTCTGTAACTCAAGAGTACCTGACACAGTCTTTTGACTGCTGTGGGTACAAGATGTGTACATGATTTAAAGACATACATACAAAACAAAATACATGCATAAAGTAAAATAAATAAATCTCTATATTTTTACAGTTATATATAGACATTCAGATTTATACTAACTTTTAGTTAATTTGTATGTGCCATTTATGTCAAGTCTATGGTTTATGTGACTTCTGAATACAGATATACAATCACTCCAATATCACTTATTTAATAACTTTATGGCATTGTTCTGTCGTGTTTGTGAGAATCAGCTGTTACACTCATATGGGGCCATGCTTCATTCTCTGTTCTTTTGCAGTAATCCCTGTGTTTATAACCCTGGCAATGTCAACATTGTTTTTATTTCTGAGTGGTATAGTCACCTCAAAAATTAGGGAGCAAATTCCTTGCTTTATTTATCTTTTAAACAATTTTAGTGTGACTCTCTTCCTTTCCTGGGGGTATTTATTTGTTTTATTTTTATACTGTCGAATTTTACTTCACCTTAAATGTAAAACCAGAACAAATCAGTTGTTCTATTTTGGACTTCTCACAACCCCTTCAAAGATCACCAAAAGTAACATTTTTTGTGTGTGTTGCTGTTGGGTAGAACATATATATTTTCTTTGAAACTCTTTCCTTATATTTCATCTCATCCTTATGTTTTTCCAAATTATATGGCTATTATTTTTGTCATATACTTTGAAAATATGATTTTTTATAGCAAGCCAGCAATTTGATGCCTTTCCCGTGACTTAGTAGTAATGAGCTGTATCCTCTAAGGATATGGTTCATTCTACTTCTGCAAAGCTAGCAATAACATTTCTGTTTCTGCATGTTTTCCAAAAATTGAAAAGTTATTAAAATACTAATTATGAAAGCCTGAAAACACAAGCAAGCATACATCTCCATTTTTAGCAGTGCTGTATGGTCTGTGAAATATTTAGCAGGTAATATATTTTCATTTCCTTTGATGAGAAGCCCATAGAGCGAATGGAATTTGCCGAATTTACATTGGCACGATCTGCCAATGATGCATATGGATGAGCAATATCTACTTAGGGCTTGAATAAGATATAAATAATATTTTGTTTTCAGTTTTCTGAGACTTAATTAAAATTTTCATAAAAAACAAGCAGATAATTGAAAGTTCTATTTTTTAAATTAAAGTGACTCAGTGGTAGGTGGAATACGTGTTTTGTTTCCTATTTGACGCATCCCTTGATATATAATAATAAGCGTGATTGATGAAAAGACCTACCAGAATCAGCTGCACACTGATGCATCTGCGATTCACATTTCCTGTTTTATTTGCCCAGAGGACATTAGTTATGACTTCTTAGTCAGGGGAAATAATTTCACTCAGATTTAAAAAATAAAGAAAATCAGAGGAGTATGTATGTTTGGTTGACATGTTTTACATAAGTAATTCGGAAGCTATAATTTTCAATTAAATGCTGGTACCATTTTAGAAGACAAAAAGAAACGTTCAATACAATTACAAGTTAGTCATTCCCTAACCCCTGTGGTTTCTGCATCAATGGCAGTTAGTCACAGATTAAAAGTTTGTGAAGAAAAAGTCAATTATAGATGTATAAACATTTTTCTTGCTATTCCTTAAATAATGTGTACATTAACTCTTTTCTTGACGTTTCTATGTATTAGGTGTGAGAAACCATGGCACAGAGATAAAGCAAATATGTGAATGCCTGGGCATGAGCATGTGGCAAGCATGTCACAATGCTTCTGAAGGTACTTGATAGATTTGAGTATCTACAGTGGTCCTAGAATGATGCCTTTTGGACACAGAGGAGAATTTTTGCTTGAATGTTTTATGCACTCTTTGTGAGATTTACTTTCTTACAGCAGGGATCTATGGAAACATACATAGAGTCAAGCGGGCAGCCACTTCCAAGCCAAAGGGAGGCTGGAGCAGAACCTGTCCCTTCTAGTTCTCAGAAGGAAGCATCTGCTGATCCCTGGTTGATGTGATTCAACCTTCACTGTGAAAAGATGGATTTTTCTGCAAACCATCTAGCTTCAGTAGATTGTTGTTCAGCCTTGGAAATGCACCGAGATAGCTCTGCTTTCTTTCTCCATTATGCTCAATTACTAATGTTTTTCTTCTGCTGTACACAATGTTCTGTTTTGTTTAGTTCATTTATATGTAACCTGTGGATACCATTAAACTAGCACCACAATTTAGCCTTCCAGACTATGTTAGCCTTCACATTAGAGCTGTTCTTGTTTTCTCTAGCAGAATTCTTGGAAACCATGGTCACAGTACTCAGTCCATTCAAACGTGAAGTGGCACTAAATTGATATAAAAGCAGAACAGCAAACCTATAGTAGGAGAGCCCCTGATAGTCACCCATGGTCAGAACATTGTATACTTGACCAAATAAGTCACAGGAGTTGGAATTGTGCAATAATAGATAGTCCTGTTTTGAAGGATGCACATCACTGTGCCATCAATCGTCAGGGGGAAAAAGCCTCCGAGGCTTCAGAAACATAAAACTTTGTTTTCTATTTACATTTGATCCCAGAAGTACTTTAGCTGTTTGAGGATGGTAAGGTGGGCTTTGTAGTTTCCTTCCGAACTGCTTTTCTCACGGATTACATGTGAATTTTCACATCCCACAATGACTACTCTGAAGGTGAGAAATTTTGGTACCAAAATTAGGAGAAAAATCTATATAAGGAATTGATTTTGATAGGAACTGCATGAATCCTACAATTCAATTTTATGTGATTTTGAACATACAGATCCAGAACCTGTTTACTTTGTGGCATATTAATTCTGAACTAGGGTAGATTGTATTGAATCTTTCATTTCTTTTTATACTGTAATTGCTTGAAGACAGAAATGTGCCCATTAATCATGAATTTGGTGTTATTGCTAAACACCCTTATAGCTCTAGGAATATTTCCTTTTTGGATTTTCAGGGTTACTTGAGACTTTCCAAGTAGACAATCATATCATAACATGTGAAGAAGGATGACTTTCTTGTTTAGCTATCTTGTCTTCTCTGGGCATGAATTTTTTTTTTACTAAGATGAAAAGGAAGAGTATGGAGGAAAGGGATACCTTTCTTTCATATCTTATCTTAGCAAATCATTCTATCATTCTACATTAATTATTAATGGTGAATATTCAGCAATGCTAGTTATATACCAACTTTTAGGATGAACTCTGCTAAGTTGCTCTTAATTTCTCTTCTGTTCTAATTGATAGGTGACATTCTCTAAATTTGATGAGCTATAGTGTCATCATTTGACATGTGCATGCAGTGTATAATGATGAAATCATGGCAATTAACATTTCCATCTCATAACATTTATCATTTCCTTGTGTTGGGAAGTATGATTCAGTCATCCTTCTGCTGGGTATGCAGCCAGAAGGAAATGAGATCTGTTCATCAAAGGACACCTTTACTCCCACAGTTATTGCATCATTATTCAAAGGAACAAACATAAGAAATCAACTGGCGTCCATTAACCTTTTGGATGAAGAGCTGTGGTTTATGAACAGAATAAAGTATTATTAACAAAAAAGGAAAGGTTTTCTGTAATTTTTTGCCTGTTACATGGTTGAACGTGGATGGATTCATGTTAAAGAATCTAATAGTATACACACAACTATTCTCATTCTCTTTTATTTTCCTTTTTGGAATTGCAATTTCATGGAAATGTTTCTTCCTTCCCTTTCCTCACTTCAAACCCTCCTATACACTACTCTCTACTCTCCTTCAAATGCATGGCCTCTTTTTCATTATTTGTTATTATATGCATATATGTATTCACATATGGATATAAATTCCTAAATATAACCTGCTAAGTACATATAGTGTTGCTTACATCTATATTTGAATGGCTGATCATTTGTCACTGGATAGTCAATTGGTATCCTCTTCCCTGGGGAGAATGGCTTCTTCCACTTTCCAACTACAATCAGTTGCCTGCAGTCTTGTTCTTTGGCATAGGATTGAGGGCTTGTGACTTTTCCTCAATTCAGTTTGACATAAATATTGAAATCATGCTTGTTTAGCTCACATCTAGGTGGTCATATTGTTGAGATTTATGGGTATCATTTCTGATATTGCTAGGAGACACAGTCTCCTAGGAAATTCCCTCATCCTGTTCTGAAATGTTCCTTGAACTTTAGTGCAAGGATGTTTTTTAGATATATCCATTGGGACTGGGCTCCATAACTCTGCATTTTGATTTTTTTCTGTAAGGGTTTCCATCTGTTGCAAAGAAGTTTCCTTGATGAGATGTGAAGACTACACCTATCTGTACATATGAGGAAAAATGATTCTAGGATATTGTTAGGGACAGTGCTGATTGAATAGACTAGTGGTTGTAGAGTCTCTAAGGACCATCACATTGCTAGCACTGAATGACTAGCTAGGTTTCTAGTACTGGATATAGTATTCACCATGTTAAGGGGCTCAAGTATGGGAGAAACATAAAACAGTTACAAAGGAGGTATTAATTCTACTTGTATTCCTTTCCAAGTCTAATTTACTAACTTTTCTTTTAATATCATGACAAGTAGAATTTTATCAAGTGTCCTTTCTGTATTAATTCATTTTATGTGTTTTATTCTCCTGATTGTTAATATGGTGAAGTATGACAGCTCATTATTAAATACTGAGACAATCTTGCATTCCTGGAATAAATGAAAAAAACATGATGGCTTTATATTCTTATTTTCACATATTAGTAAGTCATAATCTCTAATATCTTACTGAACTTTGCCGTCACAGTCTGCTGTGGGAATTTGTTTGGATCTGTGTTCATCATTTTATTTCCTGCCATCCTCTGAGACTATAACATGATCAACTTTTGTCATATATACAAGCAGGCATGCAGCTATCAATCATTTTTATCTACCTGTCTCATCTATATGGCACATGCCTTCCCAATTCCATTTCAGGCTTGTCACTCCACTTAGGCTGATTGTCACCTCATTCCCTCCGAGCTGGCTTCTCTTTATATTCAATATTCAAGTTGTTTCTATACATCTGCTGCTCAATTCTCAATTCCCTAGAACGTGTCTTTTGCTGGAATGTGACCTTTTGATGTTTTATTTAATCAGAGGGAAACAAATTTTTCTAAGTATATTCAGTATATACTTTTCTGTTATTTCATTACTTTAGATCTGAGAGGTGCCTAACTGTACTACTATTTGGTTTCCATGGCATCTCTAAATCAAATTCTCTTGGTTTCTTTCTTCATACTGTTTGAGTATTCTCTCTGATGCTCAGATTAATTGTTTCCCCGGCCCCTCTTTCCTTTCCTGTCTTTCTCTTTTTAAGTTCCCCAAGCATATCCTCAGCAGTAAGAGGAAACTCACTATCTGAAGTTAGTGTCTGAAAGTGAAGCAGCAGATTGCATTTCCTGCCTGAGCTGCCTGGGAAAAAGCACAGTTTACCTTTCCAATTCCTAACACTATCTCTAAGCAGCTCTATCTGTCCTCACTCATGAGCTCAACAGAGTGTAGTTTGCATTTCACCTTTTTATCTTGTGAATTTCTACCCATTCAAATTCACATTTCTGCTTGTGTATCTCACATTCATGTCAAAATCAACTTCTTTTAAGTAGAATTCATCATCTTCCCACATGCATCTTCTGTGTTTAATTCATAAATAATCAACTGATACTCAAAAAGTTCTGCAGGCCAGAAAACTGTTCACAGTCTTTCATTTATCCTATCCATCTTTGTAGCACTTAGTTAATCATTTTTTTTGTCAACTTGATCTATATTTTCAAATTTTTCTTATTAATTTCATCTTTATATTCATTATCTGGTTAACTCCACAACTGCTCTTACCAGAGTTACTAGAGTTATTACCAATCATGTAATAACCTCACTTCTAAGCCTCTAAACTTTATTTCTTCCCCAGCAGCAAGGATCCTACTAAATGCAAAATCCCTTTTTAAATTGTTTATGATACTTCAGGAGCATTTGATACCCTTGGCCACTTCCTCTGGCTGAAAATGTTGCTATTTTGATTTCTATGACCTTGCACTCTGCTGGCTTTCTTTTTGAACTCTTATCCAGGCACTCTTTGTAGTGACATTGCCAGACATTCCTGCACTACTCGACGAGGAAATGCTTCAGGTTCTCAGAATACAAACACAGACAGATTTCTCTCCATGGCTTCTTTAGACAAATGCACCACTCCACAGCTGGGTTATGATGGTCTCACTTGAGTTTGGTATCCTTATTGTGTAAGTCTTCTATATTTTAGTATATTTCATAGATTTTCCATATAGAAAATGCTAGCTTTCCCCCAAATTGTTCCCCCCTTTACCTGTCTTATCAATTAAAACTGACCTTTAACCTATATTCAAGCCTGAAACCCGAGTCAACACCTGTTGCTCATTCCTCACTTCATCCTCTATCCCTCAACTTCCAAAATATAAAATAAAGAGCAAGTATTCTAGTATGCTGTAAGATAATCATTGGTATCATTAAAATTTTCTTTGTGAAGCATCACTGAATAAATTTAGAATCACTTTGACAACAGATATTCCTATACCTAGAGAGCTGATCTAATAATCAAGGCAGTTACTGACAAATAATTTTTATGAATGGTGTATATTATATACTTCTGGAAGAAACACTTTTTAAAGTTCACCAATATCTGCAAGTTTCTACAACAGGTTAACAACACAATGAAGTTCAATATTTTTATTACACAAAAATGAATAAATGTATACATCAAACCCTAAAGGGTGTAAGATCTTTTCATATTAAATTACTGGGAAAAGAAAGTGGCAAAAGTCACTTTGTAGATACAGGAAAATACATGATGTATTTAAGTACTTTTAATCCTTCCTAAGTGAAATAAAAAATACAGCAAATTAAGAGATAAAAAGATATTTTAGGCAACTTGAAATGAGATTTACTTTCCATTTTCCTTCTCTACTATTTCACAAAAACGTAGAGGGTCATGAATCCGTGTGTGTGCTCAGCACAGTGCTTAGACGTGAAGAGATACTCCTGTCAAACATGCTGTTCCCAGCCTTGCTTTCTGGCTGTTAATAGCCTCTCATACACTCCATGAAAGTTTATACAGCACTTATTGAGGAAAATATGAATTCTGTACATATGTTTGCAAGCCTCTATCCTCATACTCTGGCATATTTTTCTGCTGAAGGTGATTCTTGTTACTTACTTGCATTTTGCAATCTAGTGCTTTCTGACAACAGGACAATAATCGTTCTCTTCATTCCTGAATCTTTCACTCCCAGCATTTCCTCTTCTGAACACAGGCTGCATAACATGCACATAAAGGGTATGGGGAGACAACATGTAGCATATGTCCAGCGATAAAAGGGCATATGTATGCTGATTTTTAATTAACTAGTAATAGAAATGCACATCCATTCAGTTTTATTATATCTAATTGCTTAATGTATAATACATACTTTTATCTATTAATTTGATTTTTTCATTTTCTTACTTGATATGTTATTCTTACAGCAGTGCCCTATTTTTGTTCCTCTTTATTTTTAAATGAAAATTATTTTAATGTGTTTTAACTGAAATAGAATTCCATCATTCCCTTCCGAATTTTCCTCCCTGCAGCTTGACCCAGCTACTTGTGTTCTTGAAGCATTCACCCAGCAAGTAGTTGTTAATTTATACTACTTATCCTTTAAAAATTCCTGAAATTATTAGAAGCCGATTCACACTTTTTTTTCAAGAGCCAGCTCTTGAACCCGCTTGCAATATTTTCTGCATCCATTTCTTTTCTTCTAACATTTGCTTCTTTTCTCTGTCTGTTTCAGGCTAGTTGAACACATTTGCTCTTTTTGCCTTTTCTTTCCTGTATGAAGGTACTGATCTCGTCTAATGTTTTGAGTGTTCAGGTCCTTTGCGGATATATTATGACTTTCCGTTTTGCGTTTTTCCATAAGATTCCTGATCGTGCACCTTCATCTGTTTCTAGTTCTCTTTCTCGAGCTTGCTTCCTTCTTTTTTAATTGCATAGCCCAGTGCGATTGTGTTAGTCCTTGTTTTCTCATATTCTGTTCTATTGTAAACATGTAGAAGCCTGTTTGTTTTCTAATGAGAGAGAGAAAGGGGTGGATCAGGGTGGGAGGAGGGGTGGGGAGGAACTGGGGGGCAGGGGGCAAACTGTGATCAGGATACATTATATAAATAAATGTCTATTTTTGATAAAAGGAAAAAAAAGAATGCTGTTTCTTGGGAAAAATAAAAGTATTTACCAAGAATATCTGTATGCCAGACCCATAGTAAATGGGCTTCAGTTAGTTACACGGCAGGCAATGAAATAGGACTTTTTACACTTGAATGTGACAAAATGTACTTATTATTTATAAAATCACGTGTTTAAACATCGATGCTACAAACAACCCCAGGATGTGGTGTTCAGAGTTGGTTAGGCAATATTAAGGAAGAAGTGAAAACAAACAAACAACTCCCCCCAAAAAACCAGGACATGTAGAAAAGACGTGACTTCACTGGTTAATTTAAGACATCCTTTTCAAATTTAATTATGATACATGTTAAAACCATATATCTCCTCCGAGTGACTGTAAACTTGGCATTTTAATTTATATTAAAACTCAATAGGCTCTTTCTACCTCATATGACTTTAAAAATAAAATAAATTAATGAGAAATAACAAGAAATAGTAATCTGAAATAGATGACAGGAGCTGAGGGGAGGGAAATGGAGAGATGGAATGATGTAACTATATTAATTAAAACATTAAAATAAAATACTTTCATTTAGGTGAAAAATTTTAAAAAGCCAAATAGGCCTATGCTGTAAAAGTAAAATACCAAAGTAAAATCAAAGCTACTGTTAGGACATCAAAAGAGTCAGGGAATCTCTCCCAGCTAGAGCACGTGAGAATCCCAGTGATGGCCTCTGAAACGGAGCTTCTGCTGTTTCCTGACTGGTCTAGCTCCGCATCTTAAAGGCTTTTCCAAAATAATTGGAAAATTTCCCTATCTTTTAATTTACAATCCAGTATGGAAACGTAAGAAAATCATCAAGTGTTTTCTCCCTGTGTTCCGAGGCTGCTGCATCTCAGAACCAGGTTTCGTGAATTAAACACTCCATATCTGCAAAGCTTCCTCCTCGATGGCTAGCTGTCTCCAAGACAACACAGTTGGAGAGGAGGCCTGCCCTTCTGCCTGCCTGTAGTCAGCTCTTCGCTTCTAGCAATCCTATCCTCTGCAAAGGTTTGGCTAGGGTGACATTGTCAGTAATCTTGGATCGGTTTATCTCTTTATCTATGCTCTTACGGCAGAAAAACCCATAAATTTTTAATTATGTATGGCAACTAACATAACTCTTCATGAAGAAATACACTGAAAGCCAGGCCACCCACATTAGGGGTTACTGCCAATGTCACCCCCCCTTTCTGTTCTCAGTTCAGTGAAAGACCATGGGGACAACTAAATGGAATAGATTCAATTTTATCATACATGGATTTATATGCATTTTCATTCCCTGCACCCCTGGCTAGATAATGCCACAAAGTGCTGGCAGTTCTGCAGTCCAACACACTGACTGTAACTCTTGCATGTGAATATGACTACGTTTGCTTTTAAGTATGCTGTGGCAGGTGTCTTCCCTCATCACCGTCTCCAGAAATGGTTCTAACTTTGGCTAGGTCCCTTTTCCCTGTTGGGTGTCTAAAGGATGCCTAATTTCATTACAGCCTCTTCTCTCCCTCTTTCTCCCCAGACCAATGCTTCCTAATGATTTCTCCCCAGTGTTTGCTGTAGCAGTGACTCTCATCCCATTTCACCCTCTCATCACCGGCTGTCCGCCGCAACGTACAGGCTGCTGAGCCACAAATATGTTTGTGTAGGGAACTTCTTCCTGAATCCAACTACTCCTGTTTCATACCTGTCATGGCTCCTATGGATACCACTGTCGGAAAAGCTTCCTTCACATCCCCCCCCACCCCGAAAGATTATGCTTCAGGTATTGTTTTCACCCCTGAGCAGGATAAGGATTTGATTAGGTTGTCCATTCTTTCTGAAATGAAGTCACTTCATTTATACACCTATAAGCCCATTTTTTCCTGCAAAGGACTCTTTGAATTAATTAAAAAAAAATCAAACCCTTAGTGTATGCAGCAGGGAGGCCAGGGTGCTCATGTGAGTGGTGGCTCTAGGGAGCTAAGAGACAAGACTCAGGATAACCTCGGAGTTTTAGGAGAGTTCATTACAAACACTCTTTGCTTATTTCTTCCTCTGTGCAGATGCAGTAGCTCCCTTATCAATGGTGGGAGGATGAAATAAAGGATAAAATGTGCATGAAGGGTTTAGTAACACTGTTTCTTTCTGTTAAGTGCCCACCAGAAACTATTAAAAAAAAAAACAACCAGAAAGGGGCAGTTACTCCATAATACCTGTTCTTATTCCCATGTGATGTGAAAGTGGGCTTTTCTTTGATTATTACACCCTTTATGTGTCAAAGTTGTGGAAGTGTCACCAGCTCCTTTAAGAAAATAAAGCTGTAAACTTGAGTGGTTTGTGTAGTGGTTTTCCACTCCATTAGAAAAACACTGCATTTGTTCCTGTTGTATACAGGAGAATCTTCCTCATTCCCACCCATTCCTACCCATTCCCATTCTCCTTCCAACAAAGCAAATGCCCAACCCCCAAAGAAATTATTTCACGAGAATATTTAATGCTCACTTCAAAGTTTATTTATGGTGGGGTTGTATACATGTTTCGTAAAGTGTGCTAAATGCTTACACTGAAAACTTTCCAATTCAAATCAGTCCATCCCACATGGATGCTTCCCGTGTCAGTGGAGGTCATGGGGAGAGGGGCCTTTACTTTTCTCTTGGTCAGGTCTTTGTCGCTGCTAAGTCCAGCTTACTCTCCAGGGCCTTTTTTGTTTTATGTGGATACAGATCATCAGTCCCAATCAAAGAACAAGATACACAATGTATTTCACAAGTTTAGCACAGCACATCCCTTATACAAAAATTGAAGAAAGCGCAAAAATGCAAACACCCACTTGTTTACTTCTAAACACACATGCATAAGTCCTAAACACTACCCAAGAGTACACAAATGAATTCACTGCATTAAGAGGTACAAAAGCACTGTACGGAAAACTTAAAAGTTACACATGAAATACTGCACTGTGAATGGGGAATACTCTAACGACCCAGCCCCACCCTTAAGACACCCTTGTATGGGTCAGAAACTAGCAAAGTGCTGGGGACCTTCCTAATCCTCAGAGACACTTCTGCGGGGGAAGTGGGCAGCGAGGTTAGCCAGCCGCATAGCCCTGGCCTGCTCCAGAGCCTCTCTGTAGCGGGAAGGCCAAGCCTGGGGATCTTTCTTAAAGACCCTGGCCAGGAACTCCATAATCTGCATCTTCGTGATTTCACGGTTGGCTCTGGACCCCCAGAAGAACTCATACTCAGGAGGCTCGATGTGGGGAACACGCTGGTACTTCAGGTAGTTCTGCTGGACGAACTCCTCGGTGATAATCTTTCTCACATCGCCAAAGGTGGAGTGCTTCTTCCAGGGCCTCAGCCCCAGGATGCGCAGCACGTTCCAGACCGCGCCCTCTCTGGCCCCGCGGCCCTTCACATAGATGAGGCTCAGGATCATGAGCAGGAGGCCTGTCATGGGCATACGGTTGTTCAGCGCCACTCTGTCCAGTTCCTCTGGGCTGAGTGCTTTGACCAGGGCAAACTCCATGGTGTGGAGATTGGTCAGCCTCAGGTGCAGCCCAAAAACTCTGGCAAGGATGAGGCTGGTGCGTCTGAGGATGCTTCTGCACCATTTCTTGTAGCTGCCCATGACATCTTTCACCATATCTGGGAACCAGAGGACCAAACGCTTCTGGTCCTTGACCAATACGTACCACATCAGCTCGTGCGCCTTCTGCACCAGTTGGGCCGGGGCGGGCGGTGCTGGCATCTGCCGGGCCGGACTCTGGGGCTGGTGGGCGCGGCCCTCCTCTGCGGCCTGCTGCAGGATCTTAGGGTCAATATCTTCGAACCGTTCTGCTGGCGGTGGCAAGGCTTGCTGGGCTGCCACAGGGCCT